>JAFEMH010005145.1:0-176102 GCA_022495995.1 Adenophora triphylla var. japonica | reverse complement strand
AAGCTAAAGGATGTACCAATCGCCAGCTGGCCGCCGACTATTTCGCCTATCCTCAAGTCCAGCCTTTAAAGTGGTTCTTCCGTTTGAAACCTGAAGCCGTGGCTACATGGGACCAGATCACACAATGCCTTCACGTAAAAAATATAAGGCCAACTTGGAATGGGAAACAAATAGTGGTTGACCTACAAACAACAAAGCCACAGTGCTGTCCCGATGAGAATGTTGGGACTTCTACAAGCTGGTGGAATCAAACTCAGTGAAATGGCCATCCCTCCTTCCGAAGAGGAACAACCGGACATCTTCCACCATGCTTGAAACCACATCCGAGAGCCTCCTCGCTCACTTCCCATACTCGACTTACGGGCCATGGTTAACTCTCGCAGCCTAAGCTTGAAAAGGCCTACAATCGCAACCGGCCGCCGCACTCCGCCTACAGATATCGGCTCCTCCCCGCAAACACCGCCGCCCCCGCTAAAGGCAAAGAGATGATTAACTATGCGGGACAGAATGCAATAACACGACTCCTTTTGCTCCCAGAAAACCAAATGAGCCTGCATCAACCGCGGGTCATAAATCTCGAAAACTTTGGAATGCCCCCGAATGACATCTTTAGGGGATCGGTGAAAGAAGGCTTGTCGCGGCCTGGAGAATTTCCAACCCGTAAATCCGAATGCTCCCGTGATACTACAAAGTATTGTGCCTTTCATCAAGCTCACGGACATCTCGATCCGATACCGCTTTCACTCGAAAAAAGGCAATTCAGTGGGCTAATAGAGCAAGGAAAGCTGGAAGGCCCCGAGGGGCCTAACACAGCCAAAAATCCGCCGCCAAGGAACCATAATCAGTGGAATATGATTGAATGCGGAGAATCTTCGCACGCCCACGAAGATGCCGATGAAGGTCCCCAAATACCCGTGGCCAACCTCGTCGAGGATCCCGACCCGGATTCCCTCGCCCGAGGATATCGAACGAATCAACCCATCTTGGTCTCATGTCGAGACTCCTTGCAAGAATACGAGGCCCGCTATTTCTGATGAAAGGGAAGGCCGATACCGAAGAACCGGGGCCGTTCCTGCTCGTAATACGAGAGAACCATTTACACAAGATGGTTAGAACAATCGAGAAGAATCGAACAAGAAAGCTTCCGGCGAGCACTCGTATCGGGGCTTATCAAAGCAAAGAGGCCGAAGAGCATCCGGAGCTAGTACACTTCGCAAATTGGCTTGGGAGAGCCCGAATATGATCCCGAGAACAGTGAAGAATCGGAAGAGGAGGATTCCTTCTATATCCTACTCCGGTGTCAAATACGTGCCACCCCCTCTCACTCTTCCCCCGCAATTTCTCGGGAGGAGAAGCCGAGTCACAATTGCCACTTCCGGAATGGGAACATATGACAATTTTTGCGGCCGCACGCACCCATATTCCCCAACGGGTTTGATCGGCGTTCCCTCTCGCCCGAAATCCCGTAGGTATGGGAAGAAGATTCCGATGACAGCAAACATGACGATGATGATGACGAGAGTGAAGAGTCAACCGAGGCCCCGATCCGGAAACAATTTGGAACAATCATGCCTAAATGAGCCCATGGGAGCTAGGCACAATGGTTGGTTGTTGTCGCAAGCAACGACGAAGGACCGCCAGAAATGCGGATCGATACCAATGGAGACAGACCCCTACGAGGTGTCACTTGTAAGATGCATTTGTGGCCAATGCCCGGATACTCCAGAGGATGAGTGGACAAAGCAAAGCCCGCGCCCGCATCCGTACATATCCGAAATCCTAGAACACAACGTTCCTTATAAGAACCTCGACCGGTGAATGGAAAGGGTTTATTGAAGCACCGGTCGAGAATGGAGGGTTTCACCACCGTAAGATGAAGAATTCGTAAACGTTATCGGATCTTTTCTTCTTTCCCGAACGGGATGGCATAACAACCGTAAGGGTCACGCCCGGCCGTCGAGCGCAGCGAGTGCCTCGCAATCACCGAAAAGGGTTATCGATCTCGAACGTCTCCCTGGCCTTCATACCTATGAATCCACATGACGCCTTTCTAATTGCTCCAAAGGCCCGACAATGGACCCCGGGTGCTCCTTATTTGGACACGCATCTATCGAGCCGCTACATCAAACTCCGAAGGGGAACGTTGCCTATCCTTCACCCGTGGCCGCCCTACTTGCAAGATTGAAAGAAAAAGGATATACGATGAGATGGAGGCCGATAGCCACAACTCGTGAGCCATCCAAGGGATGAAATCGAAAAGCCGCCGAGTCCCGACAATAGCGACTCTTGTTGCATGATAACAATGAGCAAGGCCGCCACGAGAGTGAATCTGAGGACGCCCTAGCTCTGTGGGCCATCCAAGGGGCAACAACACAACCCCAAACCCAAAAGCTCGTGACTTGGGAAGCAGCTTATAAGTGGCCGCCAGAAGGAGCCAAGATGCCCTCACCGTCACTAGACTCGTCGTAACCAATGGCCAATAGCCAAAAGGGCTCCCCATCGACCCTAGCAAAGATCAAGAAATCCACCAAGAGACGACCGATGAGGAAGTTAACTGTTGACCCGATCCGCGCATCTTCCAAGGAAATCCCAAGGCGTATAAGAAGGCCACGTATCAAGCACCAAAAGAAGATCGCCGCCCCTACGCTAAGACAAACAAACCTGCACTCGAAAAGAGGATCCCGTGCTCACCCAGCTTGAAGCAAACACAGCCAACATTTCCCTCTCGGTCTCTACTCACCTCGTCCTATCCCCATAAGCCGAAGCCGGAAGAAAGCCCGGCTCGCACTCGTGCCTATTGATGCTACTCCCGATGATGTGGTACACTGATTGGAAACATCCACTACGGGAACATAATCACTTTCACGTATCTCGACCTCCCTCAATTTGGGGCCGATCATAATGAGCCTCTCTTCATCACACCCACTGGATGAACGACGCCTCCTCGGGTCCTCGGTTGATAATGGGTCCGGAATGAACATTCTTCCCAAGCAAAGATCATGAGCTTGCTTGATATCAAGACTACGTACTTGAAGCCTTCTTCTCTCACGCCAAAGCTTACGACTCAACATCCCGAGCAAATCCTGAGTCGCTACTTTAGACCTCTCGGTTTGACGTAAATTGATACCTGTGGAATTCCAGTTATCGACATCCCGATTACTTTCAATGCCCCGCCGGGAAGACCTTGGCCGCATCAAGTCAAAGTGGGTCGCTCAAGCCTCCACCAAGGTGTGAAATTGCCTCGAATGGGGATCCGACGACCATTTACTTGAGATTTAGTCACTTTAGAGGGCACAGATACGGGCGGAATACCTATTCTCGAAATCAAACATGACGAGGAAGGTCACATGCTAACGGGCTTCACTGGCCGAGCCTCCCAAGGCCCAAGTGTGCAACATAGATCCGACGGTCACTGGGATAAAATCCCACCGGTCTTGAAAATGATGAGAAAAATGAGCTATCTACTCCGGCCTCTGGTCCGGGGAAGCACCAACAAGGAACTCACAAACTCATCGAAGTGAAAGGACGTAATACTCGCCACGGCCCGGGATATGAGGCCTCCCCAGCTGACACCGCAAAGTGGAAAAAGATTTGAAGCCGCCACAGAAAGGTCCCGCCGACAACCCTAAATCTCTCCCCTTCGCCCTAATTTGGCCGACTACTTTGTAAAGGGTCCCACACAACCAGGAAACATCACAGAGCCCACTCCTACGGCAAAGCAGATGGCTAAAGCTACAGGATAGCCTCAACAAGTTCGAGAGGAACCAAGGCTAACCCGGTCCGTAGAATGTTCCCCGGACCTACCCAAGATACCCGGGGCTACCACCGCCATGAAGAGTGAGTATACCTTCGTAGGCGTGCTCGACTCCGGTGGAACAGCTCGAGAAGCTCACAACCACTATTCCTACCGCCCAGAAGATCCGAAACCCGAATTCGAACCGACAGCCGCAAAAGCTAAGGCCACGGAATTTCCTCGATGATTGGGATGGTCTCGGTTATGCAAAGAATTGTTCGAAGAAGAAGTCCAGTGCCAGACTCCGATTGATCTCGGCTCGGCCCAAGAGATGATAGCAAAGAATTGAGAAAGGAAAACAAAAACAAAGACAGCTCCCGAGTCATGAGGCCACCAATAGCGATGCCGCTAAAGAATTGGGAAACTCTCTCGTGCCCGTCCGCGACCAAGGAGGAAATGATCACCAAGCTTGGATTGGTCCCCCGTCCCTTTGTGTCAATCTAGGACAAGTCCTCCCGCCTCTCTCTCGTTAAGATCGAGTCTCTAGGGTCGTCCGACGGCCTTACGCCCGAAGACTACGAGTCCGTAGCAAGCACCGTATCCCCTTTCGTTTTCAATGAAATGACGAACCTTTCGAGTATCCCTTGATTGCCACTTTAACTAATGATGAATTAATTAATAAAAATTTAATAATAATTCATTAGATAAAGAAGCGTATACATTAAACAAAAAAAAATCAAACAACAAAAAAAATCTTTAAGCAAAGTTGTCCGGAAAGAGGAAAATCGAGCCCAAGCCGCCGAAGAGATTTTGACAAGTGTGAATTTGGGAACCGCGAAAGAGCCTAAAGAGACGCAGATTGGCGATTTCTTCAAGGAATCGGAAAGGATGCTCGCAAAGTCCTACAAAATCCTCAATTCAAAGAAAGTTGCCCTCTTCATCAAAGAAAACATCATGTGCGTATACGGGTTGCCACCGAAATCATCTCGTATAATGGATCCCACTTCGAAGGGGAATGTGAAAAACCGCCGGCGGAATTCCGAATAACCCGTCACAAGTCATCTCCCTACAGTGCCCCAAACCAACGGAGCCGTCGAAGCAAAGAAACAAGACTCGAAAATATCATCCGGAAAATGGCCGTCCAAGGCGTAGATTGGCCCGAGAAGTTACACTCGGCACTCGGGGCTACGTAACATCGCCGAACGGCAACCGGGGAAACACCTTTTGCCCTCACATACGGAATGGAAGCCGTACTCCCAATCGAGCCGGAAATCCCTCGCTCCGTATACCGCCGGAAAGCCGATCAACGAGGTCGAATGGCTCCGTAGTCGCCATGATGAATTGGCCCTACTAGACGAACGCCGATCGAAGGCCATGGAACACATCCGAGCCTACCAAGGAAGAATGGCTAGAGCCTTCGACAAGAAAGTAAAGCATCGGGAGATCCGAGAAGGTGATCTCGCTCTAAAAGAAAAGCCCCCACCCGTATCAACCCTCTCGGCAAATGGGAGCCCGTATGGGTCGGGCCATATGTCGTCCCGTAAGATCTTCTCCTGAGGAGCCATGCAACTTGCAGACCTCGACGGGAATCCCTTGTACACCCAAAGGAATGGTGACAAGCCGCGCAGATACTACGCAAAACAAAAAGAAAAGAAGAAAAAAAAAAAAGAGTGCTAAAAGAGTAATACCCAACTAGGTTAGAAACCCGAAAAGGGCGGCCTAGGTAAAAAAAAAACAGGTTGCACCAAACAAAAAAAGAAAAACAAAACAAAAGAGTGCTAAAAGAGTAATACCCAACTAGGTTAGAAACCCGAAAAGGGCGGCCTAGGTAAAAACAGTGGTTGCACCAAAAAAAAAAAAAAAAACAAAAAAAAAAAAGGGAAAAGTGCTAAAAGAGTAATACCCAACTAGGTTAGAAACCCGAAAAGGGCGGCCTAGGTAAAAATGTGGTTGCACCAAAAAAAAAAAAAAAAAAAAAAAACAAAAAAAAACAAAAAGAGTTCACCAAAGTTGAACTACGAAGACCCGAGCTCCTCAAAATGAGGGGAACGTAGGCAAATGAAACGGTTCGGTCTAAAGCACAAATAAAAGCCATACTTTGGCATCAATACAATTGATCGACCATGAAAGCGTCTCGAAAAACTCTAAAGCAATTCAAATATTCATTACAAGTTAAAAGCTCTTTGATGAGTCTAAGCCCGATTCATTCCTACAACCGGCAACTCGCTAAAAGAAAACTAAGATACATAATCAAACTAATGTGTCCGCCATGACAAGAAAGGGATACTTGGAAACCTCGTAGTCACTCCAAGCCACTCAGATCGGCCTCTCCCTTCTTCTTCCCCTCCGAGTCTTTCTCTTCTCGAACCGGAAAATGTCTGCATTCCTCCTACCAAGCTCGTATAGGAACAGTGTCTATCAAACCAGCCTCCGTCGTGGCCTTAGTAGCCCTAGCGTCATCCCTCATCTCCCGTAACCTAGCCGGTAGCATAGGAGCCCTCCTCTCCTCTCTTCGACGTAAGCCTCATAATCGGCCACGCCGTCTCCGCTCCCCGTCATGAGGGTTGGCCCTCGCCGCCCTCCTCCTCTCGAAACAGCTCAGTCCTCCGCACCCACAATGGCCTCACGCCGTCCTCAAAATAGCCACCCGAGTCTCTCCTGCATGCCTCTCATACCAATCCAGTGTACCAAGTGGTCAAGAACACCGGCCTCTGACGCCCGAGAATGACCCGAGGAGGAAAGGCATCATACCTCCATGCTCGGGAAAGAAATGGAAACACCGAGGGATCATCCATGGAAACAGGAGCCACCACCCCGGTGGCTATATCATCAAAGCCCTCCAAAGGAACCTCGCTCCAAGCCAAACCGCCTCAGACCAAAGCCGGAATGTAGAAACCGGACCGAGAAAGCCCCTAAGCATAACCACATGGGACCCGTCCTCAAGCACTCGCGAGTCTCCACCCGCCAATGAGGCACCAACCATCTCGATATCTTCAGCCCGGCGACCCGCCATCCAACGCTCCCACGAGCCCCGATCATCAAAATCTACATCAACACCTCTCCCGGCAAAAGTCCAAGGCTCCGATCATATCGTAGGTTTCCCGAAGAACCCCCAAACGCTCCATCGCCCACATGTGGTCAAGAGGAACGGGCTGCCCCCGTGCATATACCGCCGTCCGGTAGCTAATCCGTCGAGAGCATGAAAAGTCTCCCCAAGAATCAAAGGAACGACATCTCTCGCCTGTGCGACAGGAACGACAACATCCAAGAAAGACCGATGGCGCATCCCAAAGGAATAGACCATGAACAGTGGTGCCAAACATACAAAGTGCAAAGGCATCCCAATAAGCATCATCCACCAAACCTAGGCCCCTAAATCTGCCGGGAAGACCGGAAATATCGAAATGATCGGGACCGCGGATCATACCTTGCGCTTCCTCCGGGGAAAGATGAAGGAGAACGCACAATCTGTCAGCAAAAGAAGCTCCTCCGGACAAAGGAATTGCTATCTCCTCCACCTCCGGACCTCCAAGCAAGGCCCGAAATTCTTCCACGCGGAACAATCTCGTTGAAGGAAAGGCAAAAGACATGCCTTCTAGTATCCCAAAACGAAGAAGAAGCTCTTAAGAGGTCATAATCCGAACCAATTCTTCGAGAGACCACAAGCATCGTACCTTGTACCTTTCTTCAAAGAATGATCTTCTCTCGTGCATGATCTCCCTACACCACTCCTTGAACTTTTCAAAGAACAACATTTGCCTTTCTTTGGGACAATTTTGGAGCTTTTTGGCCATTTTCCATGGTTTTTCTCTCTTCTCCCCGAAAATGGCCAGTTGGACCGGAGGTTGAAGAGGATATTTGAATTTGAAATAAAGCAAGACCAGTTCAACCAAAATTAAAGGACAATGTCGATGCCGCCCTATCCGCGCGGATAGGTTTGCTTTCCAAAAAAAAATCCGCAATACCCAAGCCGCTACACCAAAAGAGGAATATTCCGTCCCGCTGCTCGAAACCCGTGCAAAAAAAACCTCCCAAACCACCCATATACCAAACACCCTTGCAAAAAAAAAAACCAAGGCTCATGCAACACTGCATTCATATTGCATTGCATTCATAAAATAAAATCCTAAATTATTACATTCCAAAAAAAAAGAGTGTGCATAAAAAAAAAAAGCAAACATAAATAAAATCCTAAATTATTACATTCCAAAAAAAACAAACATAAAAAAAAAAAAGCAAATATAAATAAAATCCTAAATTATTACATTCCAAAAAAAAAGAGAGGGTGCATAAAAAAAAAAAAGCAAACATAAATAAAATCCTAAATTATTACATCCAAAAAAAAATGTGCGTAATCTGTACAAATCTAAATCTCAATCTAAATCTCAAAAAAAAAATCAATCGGAGTCTCCAAAGACCCGATGTCTCCCCGCCCTCTTGCGACTCTGCCCGCTCCTCAGAGCCCCGAAAATCTCAGCTCGAATCGTCCTCGCCTCCGCAGAGAGGCTCGCCGTGACCAACCGGCACGCTCCGATAGGGCAAGCCGAGATCTCGCGAAAAATCGTATCCGAAGGTGAAGGCGTCGACTCCCGCACGTACGAAGACGACCCGCCATGCCGCCAAACGTGTCCCTCGCCCGTGTGGATCCCCGAGAATGACGTGATCCGAAGGCGCACCGCGCTGGGATCAAGGAGAGGAGACAAAGGAGTCTCTCAAGAAGTCTCGAGCGAATAGGGAAGCCTCCCGTCCGACAGTGCGCCGCCGTGGTCGCCTCGCTCTAGCCTCGAGGAGCCCCGCAAGCGACCATCCTCCCGATGAATCTCTTGGCCCGATCACTTGCTTCGTCGCCTTCTCGACGACCACCTCCGAAAACCGCACAAAAGCAAAAGCGTCAAAAAAAGAAGTGATGCTAAAGATGATGAAACAAAAGAAAGAAAAGAAGGGGAAAAGGTGAAGCCATACCTTCATACCCGACGAGGCCGGAAAGCTCGTGGAAGTCGCCGGGCCGAGGGATCTCGCACCCTCAATCGGACCCCATCCCGGATATAGGAAAATCCGTCCGAGGGTACCGCGGATCCCAAGCCCCTCCCTATCCAAAACCCGAGGCATCCTCGCCTCCTCAAGACGAATGTCGCATATGGCTCAATCGCCACGAAGTCCGAGAAGTGCCGGCTCGGCTCGGTAATCATCCTGTGTCACTGACCGATCGCCGGGTGCATCATATCGGCGGGAGGCTCCACCGGTGTCCTCAAAGGCGAGTTCACGCCATGCCGGCGCGTCACCCTCTCTCCGATAATAGGCATCGCAGTCGACCCTCAAAATCCTCCGCCGCACCGCCCGTATCTCGCCGCCCTTCACCCGCGCTACCTCAAAGCGATCCTGTGGGAAGAATATCATCCCCTCATCCGTCTCGGCCTCCGTCAAAGGAAGGCAATCCGCGTACTCGAGAGTCGTACGCCCCGGAGCTTATCTTCTCCCGGCATGCTTGGACCAAGACCGCATGGCCGGATACGCCCGACGTACTCCGCCGGCCGCCGCCACACCGTGACGTGAAAAACTCCAACGCCCATACCGCGAAAGGTAAAAATCCAATCAATCCAAAGGCAAAAGAAAAGTGCGTGCTCAAAAAAAAAAGAGAGGGAAAGCAAAAAGAGAGCTTATACCTCCAGTGGCAAACTCAAAGCAAGATAAAGGAGCTCACAGCCTTCCTACCGTACCTATCAAGAGCAAAATAAAGCTCGCCACTCGGCCTCTCCCCACGAGACATCTCCGGCCGTCTCCATGTCCTCCAAGGACCTCAACAAGGCAAAGACCGCCGTCCCTCAAAGCATGTCCAAAGAGCGTGCTCGAGAAAGCAAACCACAAGAAGGCCCCGGCAACCGATCGGCGCCTATCCTCTCCTCCCCACCTCATAACTCGCAATGGTCTCCACAATCTTGCCGTAGACCACGGCATACTCCATCCCCATCCCCTTTTTGGGAATAGGGAAAATCCCGTAAGAGCTCGCAGACGCATCGCCGTAGCCATCCCGCCACTCAATGCCGCGTCCCATTAAAGGACAGCCCGTGATCGCAAAGATAGTCGGAGGGCGTAACCGTAGCCTCGCCCGTAAGAAGTGGAAGGTGCGGGTCGCGTCCCACCACTGCCGCGCCAGCAGCAAACATCAAGCCCTTGCTCTTAGGGAACTTGACCAGCCCCTCAAGCACTCGACGAACTCCCAGAGCCCCGTCTCGACAACAACTGCCTCTGACTCGGCAAAGCCTCGGCCCGCATCCGAAGCCGGTCCCACAAGTCAATCACGGACTCCACTGATCCTCGAGTCTTCATTTTGTTCAGCTGCTCCGTCACAAAACGGTTTCCGCCCTGTAAAAAAAAAAAAGAGAAAATGTCAAAAAGATTGCATTTGCATTTACATTAAAAAAAGAGCATACACATGCATTAAAAAAAAAAATTTCGACAAAGATAACAAAGATACAATGAGCATAGCCCCATTTTTCTCGCATGAAAGAAAACAGTTTTCAGCAAGTCCCAATGCATTCATCAAAAAAAAAAAAGATGCATTCCTACGGAAGTAAAAACTCCGTCCCATTTTCATAAAATAACATGCATACCATCCATCATCTCAAAAAAAAATTTGCATACATGCATATCATCCAACGGGAGGAAAAATCCGTCCCACTTTTCAAAAAAAATCTAAACATACATACATCTCATATTGGCAAAACGCCCATTCTTTCCAAACAAAATGCATGCATTGCATCATCATTCATCAATATCAAAATTAAATTTCAAAAAAAAAAAATCATCATCATCATCAACATGCAATATTCAATTTCAAAAAAAATCACAATTCTTCGAATTTTCACATGTAATTTTCGAATTAAAAAAAAAAATGTGGCAAAAATGCCAATTCTTTTTCCCAAGCAAAATGCACATTTTGGGTTACTCATATACTCATTACAACATGCAAAGCATCAAAATCAATATTCAAAGCCAAGAACATCAATCATTCGAATTTTCAAAAATCACCCAAAATTCAAACAAGAAATCAACAAAGGGATCAATTCAAAGTATACCGCTCGAGATGCGTGATCCGAAGCCCAATGTTGCCAAGCATCGGGGTAATGCTCCTCCGCAACCGATTGCGAAAGATTGTAATGCCTCCTCATTCCGACGAGCTCCAATCGCCTCTCCGCTACCGGGCCACGCCCTGACCTTGAAAAGCGCCTTCCCCGTGTTCCATTGCTCAAAAAAATCGAAGAAATCGAAGATTTTGAAGCTTTTGGCCAACAATGGCGGATTTGCAGCTTTTCTCTCTCTCGCTCGACAATTTCAAAACCGAATGGGGAAGAAGAAAAGGGCGTCGGGCCCTAATTAATACCCTGATTTCTCCTATCCGGATAGGATTGCAAGGGTCAAAATGACCCTTGCCCCTTAAAATTTCGGTGACTCGCACAACTCCCCTTCCTTAACTAAACGTAAGACCGAGTGCCCCGAGAAAGATAACGAGATCCCGTATCTTCATCAAAATCTTCCCAAACGTAAGACCGAGTGCCCCGAGAAAGATAACGGATCCCGTATCTTTCATCAAAATCTTCCCTAAGCCAAACGTAAGACCGAGTGCCCCGAGAAAGATAACGAGATCCCGTATCTTTCATCAAAATCTTCCCCTAGCCAAACGTAAGACCGAGTGCCCCGAGAAAGATAACGAGATCCCGTATCTTTCATCAAAATCATCCCTGCCAAACGTAAGACCGAGTGCCCCGAGAAAGATAACGAGATCCCGTATCTTTCATCAAAATCATCCCCTAGCCAAACGTAAGACCGAGTGCCCCGAGAAAGATAACGAGATCCCGTATCTTTCATCAAAATTTCCCTAAGCCAAACGTAAGACCGAGTGCCCCGAGAAAGATAACGAGATCCCGTATCTTTCATCAAAATTACCCCTATAGTCAAACGTAAGACCGAGTGCCCCGAGAAAGATAACGAGATCCCGTATCTTTCATCAAAATTACCCCTAGCCAAACGTAAGACCGAGTGCCCCGAGAAAGATAACGAGATCCCGTATCTTTCATCAAAATTACCCCTAGCCAAACGTAAGACCGAGTGCCCCGAGAAAGATAACGAGATCCCGTATCTTTCATCAAAATCTTCCCTGCTAGCCAAACGTAAGACCGAGTGCCCCGAGAAAGATAACGAGATCCCGTATCTTTCATCAAAATTTCCCCTAGCCAAACGTAAGACCGAGTGCCCCGAGAAAGATAACGAGATCCCGTATCTTTCATCAAAATTACCCCTATAGCCAAACGTAAGACCGAGTGCCCCGAGAAAGATAACGAGATCCCGTATCTTTCATCAAAATTACCCCTGCAGTCAAACGTAAGACCGAGTGCCCGAGAAAGATAACGAGATCCCGTATCTTTCATCAAAATCTTCCCCGCGCCAAACGTAAGACCGAGTGCCCCGAGAAAGATAACGAGATCCCGTATCTTTCATCAAAATCTTCCCCTGCTAGCCAAACGTAAGACCGAGTGCCCCGAGAAAGATAACGAGATCCCGTATCTTTCATCAAAATCTTCCCCTAAGCCAAACGTAAGACCGAGTGCCCCGAGAAAGATAACGAGATCCCGTATCTTTCATCAAAATCTTCCCCGGCAGTAAAACGTAAGACCGAGTGCCCCGAGAAAGATAACGAGATCCCGTATCTTTCATCAAAATCATCCAACGGCAGCCAAACGTAAGACCGATTTCCTGCACGAATACGTCCGATTTTCCTCAAAGAAAGGCTAACGAAATCCCCAAAGAAAGTTAACGGAATCCCAAAAGCCAACGAAATCTCGAGTAGTACTCGAACTACGAAAGGGCTTCGATTCCCACTAGGGATACGTAGGTAGCCTATCATTAGGTCCAGCCCTCGACCAAAACGGTCACCCTCTCCTTCCAAGCAGCAGACGAAGTCCACCGAAAGGCCATTTCAAATTAAGGTCCGAGGCGCCTAAAAAGCCATCATCATCAAGGTCCGAGGCACCTTAAAAGCCATCTTCAAGGTTCGAGGCACCTAAAACGCCATCTCCAAGGTTCGAGGCACCTAAAACGCCATCTCCAAGGTTCGAGGCACCTAAAACGCCATCTTCAAGGTTCGAGGCACCTAAGACGCTATCACTAGAAAGCGAAAAATCGCAATCATCCCCCAGCAGAGACCGAAAATGGTCATTCCTATCCCCAGCAGAGCGGATAGCCATCGACCGAAAATGGTCATCTCTTATCCCCAAAGCAGAAGTTTCTTTCCAAAGAAACGACCGTAGAACTCGCTCATCGTTCGAGGCACCTAAAACGCCATCATCTCCGTGGTCAAAGACCCGAACTACGATCGGCTTCGATTCCCATTCGGGATACGTAGGTAGCCTATCGCTAGGTTCACCCACCCGATCACTGATCATCCCCGCCAAATATGGAGCCTTATTTTATCGACGACCCCGCTTCCTTCGAAAGCGCCGTCGCCGAGGGGCTACCGTAAGTGCTCCAATTTGAGCTTGTTAGAATTTTCGTTAGAAAATTAACGAAAGTTATAACATTTCTAACAATTCCTAACTATCCTAACATTTCTAACAAAGTGAGGGTAAAATGGGCATTGTTATTTAAGGTTAAACCTAAAAAAGAATCTTAAAAAAGAAAAACAAAAGAAGAAAACCAAAAATGGCAATGCCGGAAACATAAACCGGCCGTTAATTTGAATTTTGAAAAGATTATTCTTCTTGTCCAAAGCCGAAGCCGCATTTAATGAACAAAGGCACGCCGCTCGGATCCATCCGCGCGGATGAGTTTGCTATTTTCAGAGGGCTATAAATTGAGCCCTCCAAATACAAAAATAAGGAGGAAGAACACATTTGCACCGAACCTCTGCGAAATATAGAGAGAAAACAAAGGAGAATTCACTTCAAGAATTGTCACCTTTTTCTCTCCAATCTTTCCCAACTCATACTCATCCACTCACTCTCATATTAAAGCCCTAAACACTCATACACTCAAGCCAAACACTCAAGAACACAAGGAAGATTGGTAAACCCTCCTCTTCCTAACCCTAAATCTCATCCATGCATGCATTTGCAAACTACAAAATGTAGTTCTTTCATCTTCTTGCTTTAGATCTAAGAAGATCACCATGGAAGACCATCTCCATGGATGATCTTCTACAAAGATCAACATTATTTTTAAAGCGTTCTTACTTTCTTGCAAAGAAAACACATTTTCAAAACCCTAAAAATCATTTTCATACATCAAATCTCATTTTCAAAGGATAAAATTCCCCTTCCCAAGCAAATGAAGTGCTTAGTCCTAATGTACCCCAAGGATGGTTTGGTATAGTTGATTCACCACTAAAATGTCTAGTGATCACTAACCAAAACCTAGGGAAATGGGGACAAGCATGGATGCAAAACCCCTTAAAATCATATTCTCTTTCTTGAGAAGTTGCTGTCCAGTAGCAATTTTCTCAGACCTCAGTCCATGGTCTTAATTTTTGGACACAGATGAACTTGGAATTTGGTGTTGACTACAAAACACTTTTTGTAGCCAACATCCAGAGCTTTCCAGACATATTTTTACCTTATTTTTTGGGTGAGTAAAACTCCTCTTTTCAAATTTTCTTTCAGAGGCTAGTTCATCAGCTTCTGGGAATCCAGATCTCATATCTGAGGTTTCCAGAAGGTTTTGACCCTCAAATCTTCTCCAAAATGGAAACTTCCTTCGCACAAACTTTATTTAAGGTGTCTAGAACAACTTTCATTCTCTGAGTTTATCCAGATTATGAAGTTTTAAGACCCTTGAATCCCTTTCAAAATCAAAGGTCCACTGCCTTTTTCATTCTGGCAGAAATGGCTCTCAACTTCAAAAGGTCTTTGAGTACCAAATCTCAATCCAAAATCTTCCAAAAATCATGGGATCAGTTTAAAGTCTTAAAAAGATATCCCAATTTTTACTTTTCTGAGTTTCAACTTATTTTGGCCAAAACACACACACACACACACACACAAATGATTTTCAGCTTGGAAGACTCGTTTTTACGAGGCGCGTCTGGTGCACACTAACGTCCTTCCCGACGCGTAACATGACCTCCGAACCTAAATCTCTGATCTCGGGCTTTTTCAAAGTTTTGGCCCTCAAAATTAAAATGGCGTGGCGACTCCGTTTTTCCGGTTTTGATTTTTTTTCAAACGCAAAAATGGGAAAATTTTCCCGCGATACAACATCATCACAAAGGGCGACTACTGGGACTAAGCTTTTTAAAAAAAATGGTATTTGGTATATTGGTGGAAACCACTAAATTTCCCGTTATCGCCTCCTAACACGAGTCGGGGATAAATTGTGGTCTAACAATCCCACGCACCGGTATCACCGTTTTCAAAAAAAAAAAAAAAGCTTTTGAGGGTCAAGCTTCCGTCCCGCTTTGAAAATCATTTTTGTGTGTGTGTTGATTTTTGCACAGCTTTCATGTTGTTTTGGCCGCCTGAGAAAGTCAAAATTTTGACTGCCGGAATAATGTCCCTAACCGTCGGAATTTTCGTGCTTATGTGCTCATTAAAACTTTCAAAAAAATTTCAAAAAAAAGGATTTTCAAAAAAAAAGAAAATTTCCAAAAAAAAATCATGCATCATATTTTTAAGACACATAAAAAAATCTCTATTTTACTCGTAAAAGAATATAGATCGTTGCACACTACGCGCACGTGACCGTACACCGCACACTACGCCCTTAACCCGGGAAATCCTTGTCGCGGTCCGTTTGGTCTTATTACGCCTCTGATGAGCACATGTGACTACCCAAACATCCTATGGAGCCTCGTGTCGACCATGCACTTGTCCGTGACACACTTTGTCCGAGACCCGCTGGTTTTTAGTCCGGTCTCGTGTCATGCCCCGTCCGTGTATAGACCTTTCCTTTCAAGCCTTTGTCGGCATACCGACTCAATATCTTTCGTCCCTAATCGCCGAAGTTCTCGCCGGTTTTCCGCCGCAGACTTTGACCAAGATATTGACCGGCGCCGACTTCGCTCGATCGGCACAAATTATACACCGACTCCCAAAGATTGACACCGAGTCATCAAGGATTAATGACTATTCCATGCCTAATTACGGCTTAACCGACGACAAGTCAAGATCAATCGTGGACGCTTATCGCCCAAATCATGCCGACTTTTTGTCGAGCTCCTGACATGATCTTGACTTTCGACGTCGCCTTGTCCGTAATTTACATCGAATGCTCGTTAAGACTCGATTACCCGCCGACTTTTAGGATCGTTTTTCTTTCTGGCCGGTGGGACCCGCTTGCCCTATGTGGACCCTCGCCCGGGCCGTCCCACCCCGGGAGGTCGAAATACTGTGTGGAATACGAGGGGCTTATAGACGTAGTGACGGGGCCCACCGATCCAGAATCGAGTAGTTTGCGAAAAGAAGAGCAATCTTTTCCAACCGATTAGGTTAATAAAACATGTTTTAAGTAAACGTGAACAAATAATCCGCATGTTGCATGAGCCTAAAGCCCAAACACCTACCCTCCTTCCATTCCTGCACATCCGAACCTTCATGTCCTTTCCCCGCAGCCTCCGCACAAAGCTTGGTTTCGGCACCGGGTCACCGTTTGATCACTGGGAAGAGTCAAGCGCATCATCGCCTTCGCCATTTGTTCCGACTCCGGTTTCGTAATGTCTCGCATCGCCCGGTAATGATGGGGATAACGTCACTCCGCCTCCCGGACCCTCGTACAGAGCAACAAAGGGAATCAAGCTAGCGTAATGTATGAGGTTACGACAGAAGCACGCCTAAACAAATTTATGGGAGGCTATTAAGAGTCACGGCCTCGGCCGCGCCTCAATCCCGATGGCACCTTCACCGTGGAAGAAGACGAGGATGCCAACCCCACTCTCGCCGCCCGATTACACCAGATGCCGCCACCCACCTCCTATGGTGCCACTACCGTAACCCATGCTCCTCGATTTTCGGGTCACCCACTCTCCCCAACTACGTACCACCGGATCCATGCAGCCTCGACGGCACAAATCAAATGGGGCAAAATCAGTACGGAATGTCTTCTCATGGTTTGGGGCTATCTCGAATGCCACAGCCTAATCGGGATCCCGCCTCGCCCGGAACCGATCAATCCGACCTTCACAAAGAATGTACCAGCTTCGAATGCCGCCACAACTTGGTTCTCGGGCCACGCCAGAGCCCCTCCTCGTAATGCACTAGTTCACCAAGCCCTCACACAAATCCATTCCTCACTGCACTTCTATGGGTTACCAAGCCTCCATCCCGTGTCATCCGAATCACCAGACCGCAGCATTCTGTTACACACCTTCACCACAAGCACCATGCACTTCAACAATCCGGACAAGCTCCCGCACTCAAGCCTACTTACGGGCCCCACTGAAATCCAAGTTATCCGGCTACATCGGGCTGCCCCCACCTACTTTGCCGCTTGAAAATCAACAAAGAAGCCGCAAGGTTCTATCCTTTTGCTCGTGCTCCTACTCATGCTCCCTGTGGTAACTCACCCCAGACAGTTTTCACCTACGTCCCCGGATCGGCCGTTCCTCTCCACCCGCCCGCTCCAAAGGGTAGCTCCTCTCTAGCTCACCCACTAGCTTGAATGCCATGGTTCCGCCACAAGACCCTCATCCGGCCCGGTTCATGGAACAACACAAGGAAATGAAAGCGCAGTATCGCCGAACCGATCGCCAAGAAGCCCGCTCTTCCGGCCTACGTACCCGACTCCATTGTTCCTCCGCCCCACAAATTCGTGATGCCTAATCTGGATCTCTTTGATGGGACCGCATGTCCGAAAACCCATTTGGACACATATACCCCGGCAATGAAAGCCAAAGGATGTACCAATCGCCAGCTTGGCCGACTATTTCGCCTATCCTTGAAGTCCAAAGGCCTTAAAGTGGTTCTTCCGTTTGAAACCCGAAGCCGTGGCTACATGGGACCAGATTACCAATGCCTTCACGTAAAAATATAAGGCCAACTTGGAATGGGAAACAAATAGGGTTGACCTACAAACAACAAATAAAGGCCCCGATGAGAATGTTTGGGACTTCTACAAGCGGTGGAATCTCGAAACTCGTGAAATGGCCATCCCTCCTTCCGAAGAGGAACAATCGGACATCTTCCAGCCATGCTTGAAACCACATCTCGAGAGCCTCCTCGCTCACTTCCCATACTGACTTACGGGCCATGGTTAACTCGCAGCCTAAGTTTGAAAAGGCCTACACCGCAACCGGCCGCCGCACTCGCCTACGTATATCGGGCTCCTCCCGCAAACACCGCCCTCGCTCCCGCTAAAGGCAAAGAGATGATTAACTATGCGGGACAGAATGTAATAACACGACTCCTTTTGCTCCCAGAAACCAAATGAGCCCAAACCGCGGGTCATAAATCTCGAAAACTTTGGAATGCCCCCGAATGACATCTTTAGGGATCGGTGAAAGAAGGCTTGCCGCGGCCTTTGGAGAATTTCCAACCCGTAAATCCGAATGCTCCCGTGGATACTACAAAGTATTGTGCCTTTCATCAAGCTCACTGACATCCGATCGACACCGCTTCACTCAAAAAAGGCAATCCAGTGGGCTAATAGAGCAAGGAAAGTTGGAAGGCCCCGAGGGGCCTAACACAGCCAAAAATCCGCCGCCAAGGAACCATAATCGTGTGAATATGATTGAATGCGGAGAATCTTCACACGCCCAGAAGATGCCGATGAAGGTCCCCAAATACCCGTGGCCAACCTCGTCGAGGATCCCGAATTCGGATTCCCTCGCCCTTGAGGATATCGAACGAATCAACCCATCTTGGTCTCATGTCGAGACTCCTTGCAAGAATACGAGGCCCGCTATTTCTCGATGAAGGGAAGGCCGATACCGAAGAACCGGGCCGTTCCGCTCGTAACATGAAAGAACCATTTACACAAGATGGTTAGAACAATCGAGAAGAATCGAACAAGAAAGCTTCCGGCGGCGCTCGTATCGGGGCTTATCAAAGAAAGAGGCCGAAGAGCATCCGGAGCTAGTACACTTCGCAAATTGGCTTGGGAGAGCCCGAATATGATCCCGAGAACAAGTTGAAGAATCTAAGAGGAGGATTCCTTCTATATCCTACCCGGTGTCAAATACGTGCCACCCCTCTCACTCTTCCCCCGCAATTTCGGGAGGAGAAGCCGAGTCACAATTGCCACTTCCGGAATGGGAACATATGACAATTTTTGCGGCCGCACGCACCCATATTCCCCAACGGGTTTGATCGACGTTCCTCTCACCCGAAATCCCGGTAGTATGGGAAGAAGATTCCGATGACAGCGATGATGATGATGATGACGAGAGTGAAGAGTCAACCGAGGCCCCGATCCGGAAACAACTGGAACAATCATGCCGAAATGAGCCCATGGGAGCCAGGCACAATGGTTGGTTGTCGCAAGCAACGACGAAGGACCGCCAGAAATGCGGATCGATACCAATGGAGACAGACCCCTACGAGGTGTCACTTGTAAGATGCATTTGTGGCCAATGCCCTGATACTCTGCAGGATGAGGGACAAGAAAGCCCGCGCCTGCATCCGTACATATCCGAAATCCTAGAACACAACGTTCCTTATAAGAACCTCGAATGGTGAATGGAGAGGGTTTATTGAAGCACCGGTCGAAAATGGAGGGTTTCACCACCTAAGATGAAGAATTCAGAACGTTATCGGATCTTTTCTTCTTTCCCAAGAACGGATGGCATAACAACCGTAAGGGTCAAATCCGGCCGCCGAGCGCAGAATGCCTCGCAATCACCGAAAAGGGTTATCGATCTCGAACGCCTCCCCAAAGGGCCTTCATACCTATGAATCCACATGACGCCTTCCTAATTGCTCCAAAGGCCCGACAATGGACCCCGGTGCTCCTTATTTGGACACGCATCTATCGAGCCGCTACCTCAAACTCCGAAGGGGAACGTTGCCTATCCTTCACTTGTGGCCGCCCTACTGCAAGACTGAAAGAAAAAGGATATACGATGAGATGGAGGCTGATAGCCACAACTCTGTGGGCCATTCAAGGGATGAAATCGAAAAGCCGCCGAGTCCCGACAATAGCGACTCTTGTTGCATGATAACAATGAGCAAGGCCGGCCACGAGAGTGAATCAGAGGACGCCCTAGCTCTGTGGGCCATCCAGGGGGCACCAACACAACCCCAAACCCAAAAGCCTCGTGACTTGGGAAGCGCTTATAAGGGCCGCCCAGAAGGAGCCGACAGCCACCTCACCGTCACTAGACTCCGTCGTAACCAATGGCCAATAGCCAAAAGGGCTCCCCCATCGACCCTAGCAAAGATTGAAGAAATCCACAAGAGACGACCGATGAGGAAGTTAATCTGCTGACCCGATCTCGGCGCATCTTCCAAGGAAATCCCAAGGCGTATAAGAAGGCCACGATCAAGCACCGAAAGAAGATCGCCGCCCTATGCTAAGACAAACAAACTCCTGCATCCCGAAAAGAGGATCCCGTGCTCACCTGCAAGCAAACACAGCCAACATTTCCTCTCGGTCTCTACTCACCTCGTCCTATCCCCATAAGCCGAAGCCGGAAGAAAGCCCGGCTCGCACTCGTGCCTATTGATGCTACTCCCGATGATGTGGTACACTAATTGGAAACATCCACTACGGGAACATAATCACTTTCACGTATCTCGACCTCCCTCAATTTGGGGTCGATCATAATGAGCCTCTCTTCATCACACCACTGGATGAACGACGCCTCCTCGGGTCCCGGTTGATAATGGGTCCTAATGAACATTCTTCCAAAGAAAGATCATGAGCTTGCTTGATATCAAGACTACGTACTTGAAGCCTTCTTCTCACAACCAAAGCTTACGACTCAACATCCCGAGCACCCTGAGTTGCTACTTTAGACCTCTCGGTTTGGATGTAAATTGATACCTCGTGGAATTCCAGTTATCGACATCCCGATTACTTTCAATGCCCCGTCGGGAAGACCTTGGCCGCACCAAGTCAAAGGGGTCGCCTCAAGCCTCCACCAAAGGTGTGAAATTGCCTCGAATGGGGATCTCGACGACCATTTACTTGAGATTTAGTCACTTTAGAGGGCACAGATACGGGCGGAATACCTATTCTCGAAATCAAACATGACGAGGAAGGTCACATGCTAATCTAAGCTTCACTGGCCGAGCCTCCCAAGGCCCAAGTGTGCAACATAGATCTCGACGGCCACTGGGATAAAATCCCACCGGCCTTGAAAATGATGAGAAAATGAGCTATCTACCTCGGCCTCTGGCCTGGGAAGCACCAACAAGGAACTCACAAACTCATCGAAGTGAAAGGACAATACTCGCCACGGCCCGGGATATGAGGCCTCCTCAAATGACACCGCAAAGGGAAAAAGATTTGAAGCCGCCACAGAAAGGTCCCGGCCGACAACCCTAAATCTCTCCCCTTCACCCTAATTTGGCCGACTACTTTGTAAAGGGTCCCACACAACCAGAAACATCACAGAGCCCACTCCTACGGCAGATGGCTAAAGCTACAGATAGCCTCAACAAGTTCAGAGGAACCAAGGCTAACCCGGTCCGTAGAATGTTCCCGGACCTACCCAAGATACCCGGGGCTACCACCGCCATGAAGAGTGAGTATACCTTCAGAGGCGTGCTCGACTCCGGTGGAACAGCTCGAGAAGCTCACAACCACTATTCCTACCGCCCAGAAGATCCGAAACCCGAATTCGAACCGACAAAGGCCAAAAGCTAAGGCCACGGAATTTCCCTCGATGATTGGGATGGTCTCGGTTATGCAAAGAATTGTTCGAAGAAGAAGTCCAGGTGCGACTCCGATTGATCTCGGCTCGGTCCAAGAGATGATAGCAAGAATTGAGAAAGGAAAACAAAACAAAGACAGCTTCCCGAGTCATGAGGCCACCAACAAGCGATGCCGCTAAAGAATTGGGAAACTCTCTCGTGCCCGTCCGCGACCAAGGAGGAAATGATCACCAAGCTTGGATTGGTCCCCCGTCCCTTGTGTCAATCTAGGACAAGTCCTCCCGCCTTCTCTCGTTAAGATCGAGTCTCTAGGGTCGTCCGACGGCCTTACGCCCGAAGACTACGAGTCTCGTAGCAAGCGCCGTATCCCCTTTCGTTTTCAATGAAATGACGAACCTTTCGAGTATCCCTTGATTGCCACTTTAACTAATGATGAATTAATTAATAAAAAATTTTTAATAATAATTCATTAGATAAAGAAGCGTATACATTAAACAAAAAAAAAAAAATCAAACAACAAAAAAAATCTTTAAGCAGTTGTCCTAAAGAGGAAAATCGAGCCCAAGCCGCCGAAGAGATTTTGACGAGTGTGAATTTGGGAACCGCGGAAGAGCCTAAAGAGACGCAGATTGGCGATTTCTTCGAAGGAATCGAAAAGGATGCTCGCAAAGTCCTACAAAATCCTCAATTCAAAGAAAGTTGCCCTCTTCATCAAAGAAAACATCATGTGCGTATACGGGTTGCCACCGAAATCATCTCGTATAATGGATCCCACTTCAAGGGGAATGTGAAAACCGCCGGCGGAATTCCGAATAACCCGTCACAAGTCATCTCCCTACAGCCCCAAACCAACGGAGCCGTCGAAGCAAAGAAACAAGACTCGAAAATATCATCCGGAAAATGGCCAGTCCAAGGCGTAGATTGGCCCGAGAAGTTACACTCGGCACTCGGGGCGTAACATCGCCGAACGGCAACCGGGGAAACACCTTTTGCCCTCACATACGGAATGGAAGCCGTACTCCCAATCGAGCCGGAAATACCTCGCTCCGTATACCGCCGGGAAAGCCGTATCAACGAGGTCGAATGGCTCCGCAGTCGCCATGATGAATTGGCCCTACTAGACGAACGCCGATCAAGGCCATGGAACACATCCGAGCCTACCAAGGAAGAATGGCTAGAGCCTTCGACAAGAAAGTAAAGCATCGGGAAATCCGAGAAGGTGATCTCGTTCTAAAAGAAAAGCCCCCACCCGTATCAACCCCTCGCAAATGGGAGCCTCGTATGGGTCGGGCCATATGTCGTCCGTAAGATCTTCTCCTGAGGAGCCATGCAACTTGCGCACCTCGACGGAATCCCTTTGTACACCCAAAGGAATGGTGACAAGCCGCGCAGATACTACGCGTAAAAAAAAAAACAAAAAAAAAAAAAAAAAAAAAAGAGTGCTAAAAGAGTAATACCCAACTAGGTTAGAAACCCGAGAAGGGCGGCCTAGGTAAAAAACAGGTTGCACCAAAAAAACAAAAAAAAAAAAAAAACAAAAAAAAAAACAAAAAAAAAAAAAACAACAAAAAAAAAGAGTGCTAAAAGAGTAATACCCAACTAGGTTAGAAACCCGAGAAGGGCGGCCTAGGTAAAAACAGTGGTTGCACCAAAAAAAAACAAAAAAAAAAAAAAAAACAAAAAAAAAAAAAAAAAAAAAAACAAAAAAAAGAGTTCACCAAAGTTGAACTACGAAGACCCGAGCTCCTCAAAATGAGGGGAACGTAGGCGCCGGAAACGGTTCGGTCTAAAGCACAAATAAAAGCCATACTTTGGCATCAATACAATTGATCGACCATGAAAGCGTCTCGAAAAACTCTAAAGCAATTCAAATATTCATTACAAGTTAAAAGCTCTTTGATGAGTCTAAGCCCGATTCATTCCTACAACCGGCAACCCGCTAAAAGAAAACTAAGATACATAATCAAACTAATGTGTCTCCATGACAAGAAAAGGGATACTCGAAACCTCGTAGTCACTCCAAGCCACTGCATCGGCCTCTCCCTTCTTCTTCCCCTCCGAGTCTTTCTCTTCTCGAACCGGAAAATGCCTCGCATTCCTCCTACCAAGCTCGTATAGGGACAGGTCTATCAAACCAGCCTCCGTCGTGGCCTTAGTAGCCCTAGCGTCATCCCTCATCTCCTCGTAACCTAGCCGGTAGCATAGGAGCCCTCCTCTCCTCGTCTCTTGACGTAAGCCTCATAATCGCCACGCCGTCTCCGCTCCCGTCATGAGGGCTGGCCCTCGCCGCCCTCCTCCTCTCAAATGGGCCAGTCCTCCGCACCCACAATGGCCTCACGCCGTCTCAAAATAGCCACCTCGAGTCTCTCCTGCATGCCTCTCATACCAATCCAGTGTACCAAGTGGTCGTGAACACCGGTCTCTGACGCTCGAGAATGACCCGAGGAGGAAAGGCATCATACCTCCATGCTCGGGAAAGAAATGGAAACACCGAGGGATCATCCATGGAAACAGGAGCCACCACCCCGGTGGCTATATCATCAAAACCCTCCAAAGGAACTCCGCTCCAAGCCAAACCGTCTCAGACCGCAGCCTAATGTAGAAACCGGACCGAGAAAGCCCCTAAGCATAACCACATGGGACCCGTCCCCGAAGCACTCGCGAGTCTCCACCCGCCAACGAGGCACCAACCATCTCGATATCTTCTGGGCCTCGGCGACCCGCCATCCAACGCTCCCACGAGCCCCGATCATCAAAATCTACATCAACACCTCTCCCGGCAAAAGTCCAAGGCTCGATCATATCGTAGGTTTCCCGAAGAACCCCCAAACGCTCCATCGCCCACAGGTCAAGAGGAACGGCCGCCCCGCGCATATACCGCCGTCCGGTAGCTAATCTGTCGAGAGCATGAAAAGTCTCCCCAAGAATCAAAGGAACGACATCTCGCCTGTGCGACAGGGAACGACAACATCCAAAGAAAGACCGATGGCGCATCCCAAAGGAATAGACCATGAACAGGTGCCAAACATACAAAGTGCAAAGGCATCCCAATAGGCATCATCCACCAAACCTAGGCCCCTAAATCTGTCGGGAAGACCGAAATATCGAGATGATCGGGACCGCGGATCATACCTTGCGCTTCCTCCGGGAAAGATGAAGGAGGACGCACAACTGTCGTCAAGAAAAGAAGCTCCTCCGGCAAAGGAACCGCTTATCTCTTCCACCTCCGACCTCCAAGCAAGGCCCGAAATTCTTCGACAGCCGGAACAATCTCGTTGAAGGAAAGGCAAAAGACATGCCTTCTAGTATCCCAAAACGAAGAAGAAGCTCTTAAGAGGTCATAATCCGGAACCAATTCTTCGAGAGACCACAAGCATCGTATCTTGTACCTTTCTTCAAAGAATGATCTTCTCTCATGCATGATCTCCCTACACCACTCCTTGAACTTTTCAAAGAACAACATTTGCCTTTCTTTGGACAATTTTGGATAATTTTTGGCCATTTCCATGGTTTTTCTCTCTTTCTCCCGAAAATGGCCAGTTGACCGGAGGTCAAGAGGATATTTGAATTTGAAATAAAGCAAGACCAGTTCAACCAAAATTAAAGGACAATGTCGATGCAGCCCCTATCCGCGCGGACATGGGATTGCTTTCCAAAAAAAAAATCCGCAATACCAAGCCGCTACACCAAAAGAGGAATATTCCGTCCCTGCTGCTCGAAACCCGTGCAAAAACCTCCCCAAACCACCCATATACCAAACACCCTTGCAAAAAAAAAACCAAGGCTCATGCAACACTGCATTCATACTGCATTGCATTCATAAAATAAAATCCTAAATTATTACATTTCAAAAAAAAAAAGAGTGTGCATAAAAAAAAAAAACAAGCAAACATAAATAAAATCCTAAATTATTACATCAAAAAAAAAATGTGCATAAGCTGTACAAATCTAAATCTCAATCTCAAATCTCAAAAAAAAAAAATCAATCGGAGTCTCCAAAGACCCGATGTCTCCCCGCCCTCTTGCGACTCGGGCCCGCCTCCTCAGAGCCCCGAAAATCTCGGCTCGAATCGTCCTCGTCTCCAGAAAGAGGCTCATCAGACCAACCGGCACGCTCCGATAGGGCAAGCCGAGATCTCGCGAAAAATCGTATCCGAAGGTGAAGGCGTCGGACTCCCGCACGTACGAAGACGACCCGCCATGCCGCCAAACGTGTCCTCGCCCGTGTGGATCCCCGAGAATGACGTGATCCGAAGGCGCACCGCGGGATCAAGGAGAGGAGACAAAGGAGTCTCTCAAGAAGTCTCGAGCGAATAGGGAAGCTCTCCCGTCTCGACTGTGCGCCGCCGTGGTCGCTCGCTCTAGCTCGAGGAGCCCCGGAAGCGACCATCCTCCTGATGAATCTCTTGGCCCCGATCACTTGCTTCGCGCCTTCTCGACGACCACCTCCGAAAACCGCACAAAAGCAAAAGCGTCAAAAAAAAAAAGGTGATGCTAAAGATGATGAAACAAAAGAAAGAAAAGAAGGGGAAAAGGTGAAGCCATACCTTCATACCCGACGAGGCCGGAAAGCTCGTGGAAGTCGCTCGGCCGAGGGATCTCGCACCTCAATCGGACCCCATCCTCGGATATAGGAAAATCCGTCCGAGGGTACCGCGGGATCCCAAGCCCCTCCCTATCCAAAACCCGAGGCATCCTCAGCCTCCTCAAGACGAATGTCGCATATGGCTCAATCGCCACGAAGTCCGAGAAGTGCCGGGCTCGCTTAATCATCCTGTGTCACGGACCGATCGCCGGGTGCATCATATCGGCGGGAGGCTCCACCTGTCCTCAAAGGCGAGTTCACGCCATGCCGGCGCGTCACCCTCTCTCCTGCATAATAGGCATCGCAGTCGACCCTCAAAATCCTCCGCCGCACCGGCCCGCATCTCGCGCCTTCACCGCGCTTACCTCAAAGCGATCCTGTGGGAAGAATATCATCCCCTCATCTCGTCTCGGCCTCCGTCAAAGGAAGGCAATCCGCGCACCCGAGAGTCGTACGCCCCGGAGCTTATCTTCTCCCGGCATGCTTGGGACCAAGATCGCATGGCCGGATACGCCCGACGTACTCCGCCGCCGCCGCCACACCGTGACGTGGAAAACTCCAACGCCCATACCGCGAAAGGTAAAAATCCAATCAATCCAAAGGCAAAAGAAAAGTGCGTGCTCAAAAAAAGAGAGGGAAAGCAAAAAGAGAGCTTATACCTCTGTGGCAAACTCAAAGCAAGATAAAGAGCTCACAGCCCTTCCTACTGTACCTATCAAGAGCAAAATAAAGCTCGCCAGCCCGGCCTCTCCCCACGAGACATCTCCGGCCGTCTCCATGTCCTCCAAGGACCTCAACAAGGCAAAGACCGTCCCCCTCAAAGATGTCCAAAGAGCGTGCTCGAGAAAGCAAACCACAAGAAGGCCCCCGCAACTGACGGC
This sequence comes from Adenophora triphylla var. japonica, assembly GCA_022495995.1. Taxonomy (NCBI): domain Eukaryota; kingdom Viridiplantae; phylum Streptophyta; class Magnoliopsida; order Asterales; family Campanulaceae; genus Adenophora; species Adenophora triphylla. The sequence continues at coordinate 149,105 of JAFEMH010005145.1, read as the reverse complement.
GCCTATCCTCTCCTCCCCACCTCATAACTCGCAATGGTCTCCACGATCTTGCCGTAGACCACGGCATACCCATCCCCATCCCCTTTTGGGAATAGGGAAAATCCCCGTAAGAGCTCGCAGACGCATCGCCGTAGCTATCCCGCCACTCAATGCCGCTGGCCCATTAAAGGACAGCCCGTGATCGCAAAGCATAGTCGGAGGGCGTAACCGTAGCCTCGCCCTTAAGAAGTGGAAGGTGTGGGTCGCGTCCCCACCAATGCCGCGCCGCAGCAAACATCAAGCCCTTGCTCTTAGGAACTTGACCAGCCCTCAAGCACTCGACGAACTCCCGTGAGCCCCGTCTCGACAACAACTGTCTCTGACTCGGCAAAGCTCCTCGGCCCGCATCCGGAAGCCGGTCCCACAAGTCAATCACAGACTCCACCGATCCTCGAGTCTTCATCTTGTTCAGCTGCTCCGTCACAAAACGGTTTCCGCCCTGTAATAAAAAAAAAAGAGAAAGAGAAAATGTCAAAAAGATTGCATTTGCATTTACATTAAAAAAAGAAAAAAAGAAATTTCGACAAAGATAACAAAGATACAATGAGCATAGCCCCATTTTTCTCGCATGAAAGAAAACAAGCAAAGAAGTCCCAATGCATTCATCAAAAAAAAAAAAGATGCATTCCTACTAAGTAAAAACTCCGTCCCATTTTCATAAAATAACATGCATCATCTCAAAAAAATTTGCATACATGCATATCATCCATCTTACATGCAACGGAGGAAAATCCGTCCCACTTTTCAAAAAAATCCTAAACAGACATACATCTCATATTGGCAAAATGCCCATTCTTTCCAAACAAAATGCATGCATTGCATCATCATTCATCAATATCAAAATTCAATTTCAAAAAAAATCATCATCATCATCAACATGCAATATTCAATTTCAAAAATCACAATTCTTCGAATTTTCACATGTAATTTTCGAATTGAAAAAAAATGTGGCAAAAATGCCAATTCTTTTTCCCAAGCAAAGTGCACATTTTGGGTTACTCATATACTCATTACAACAATGCAAAGCATCAAAACCAAGATTCAAAGCCAAGAACATCAATCATTCGAATTTTCAAAAAAATTAATTCAAAATCACCCAAAATTCAAATTTCAAGCAAGAAATCAACAAAGGGATCAAAGGGTTTCAAAGTATACCGTTCGAGATTCGAATCCGAAGCCCAATGTTGCCAAGCATCGGGTAATGCTCCTCCGCAACCGATTGCGAAAGATTGTAATGCCTCCTCATTCGGACGAGCTCCACCGCCTCCGCTACCGGGCCACGCCCTGGCCTTGAAAAGCGCCTTCCCGTGTTCCATTGCTCGAAAATTGAAGAAATCGGAAGATTTTTGAAGCTCCAAAGGCCAAAGATGGCGGATTTGCGACTTTCTCTCTCTTTCCTCTCGTGAAATTCAAAACTCGAATCGAGGAAGAAGAAGGGCGTTGGCCCTAATTAATACCTCGATTTTCGTCCCTATCCGCGCGGATAGGATTGCAAGGGTCAAAATGACCCTTTTGCCCCTTAAAATTCCAGACTCGCAATCTGGCCCCCAACTTGACAGAGTTAACCAAAGATAACCAAAGTCAGCCCTTGTCAAGAAAATCTTCCCTGCTAGCCAAACGTAAGACCGAGTGCCCCGAGAAAGATAACGAGATCCCGTATCTTTCATCAAAATCACCCCTAGCCAAACGTAAGACCGAGTGCCCCGAGAAAGATAACGAGATCCCGTATCTTTCATCAAAATCTTCCCTAGCCAAACGTAAGACCGAGTGCCCCGAGAAAGATAACGAGATCCCGTATCTTTCATCAAAATTACCCCCTAGCCAAACGTAAGACCGAGTGCCCCGAGAAAGATAACGAGATCCCGTATCTTTCATCAAAATTACCTTCCAAGCAGCCAAACGTAAGACCGAGTGCCCCGAGAAAGATAACGAGATCCCGTATCTTTCATCAAAATTACCCCTAAGAAAAACGTAAGACCGAGTGCCCCGAGAAAGATAACGAGATCCCGTATCTTTCATCAAAATCCTTCCCTGGCTAGCCAAACGTAAGACCGAGTGCCCCGAGAAAGATAACGAGATCCCGTATCTTTCATCAAAATCTTCCCCTAGCCAAACGTAAGACCGAGTGCCCCGAGAAAGATAACGAGATCCCGTATCTTTCATCAAAATCATCCCTAGCCAAACGTAAGACCGAGTGCCCCGAGAAAGATAACGAGATCCCGTATCTTTCATCAAAATCATCCTAGTCAAACGTAAGACCGAGTGCCCCGAGAAAGATAACGAGATCCCGTATCTTTCATCAAAATCTTCCCTATAGCCAAACGTAAGACCGAGTGCCCCGAGAAAGATAACGAGATCCCGTATCTTTCATCAAAATCTTCCCCTAAGCAAACAAACGTAAGACCGAGTGCCCCGAGAAAGATAACGAGATCCCGTATCTTTCATCAAAATCCTTCCCCTAGCAGAAACGTAAGACCGAGTGCCCCGAGAAAGATAACGAGATCCCGTATCTTTCATCAAAATCTTCCCTAGCCAAACGTAAGACCGAGTGCCCCGAGAAAGATAACGAGATCCCGTATCTTTCATCAAAATCTTCCCCTAAGCCAAACGTAAGACCGAGTGCCCCGAGAAAGATAACGAGATCCCGTATCTTTCATCAAAATTACCCCTGCAGCCAAACGTAAGACCGAGTGCCCCGAGAAAGATAACGAGATCCCGTATCTTTCATCAAAATCTTCCTGCAGCCAAACGTAAGACCGATCTCCCCGAGAAAGATAACGAGATCCCGTATCTTTCATCAAAATCATCCAACTAGCCAAACGTAAGACCGATTTCCTGCACGAATACGTCCGATTTTCCTCAAAGAAAGGCTAACAAAATCCCCAAAGAAAGTTAACGGAATCCCAAAAGCCAACGAAATCTCGAGTAGTACTCGAACTACGAAAGGGCTTCGATTCCCACTAGGGATACGTAGGTAGCCTATCATTAGGTCCAAATTTCTCGACCAAAACGGTCACCCTCTCCTTCGGCAGCAGACGAAGTCCACCGAAAGGCCATTTCAAATTAAGGTCCGAGGCGCCTAAAAAGCCATCATCATCAAGGTTCGAGGCGCCTAAAAAGCCATCTTCAAGGTTCGAGGCACCTAAAACGCCATCTCCAAGGTTCGAGGCACCTAAAACGCCATCTCCAAGGTCCGAGGCACCTAAAACGCCATCTCCAAGGTTTGAGGCACCTAAGACGCTATCACTAGAAAACGATAAATCACAAAAATCCCCACAGAGCGGATACCCGTCGACCGAAAATGGTCATTCCTATCCTCACAGAGCGGATAGCCATCGACCGAAAATGGTCATCTCTTATCCCCAAAGCAGAAGTTTCTTTCCAAAGAACCGATCGCAGAACTCGCTCATCGTGTTCGAGGCACCTAAAACGCCATCATCTCCAGTGGTCAAAGACCCGAACTACGATCGGCTTGATTCCCATTCGGGATACGTAGGTAGCCTATCGCTAGGTTCACCCACCCGATCACTCGATCATCCCGCCAAATATGGAGCCTATTTTATCGACGACCCCGCTTCCTTCGAAAGCGCCGTCGCCGAGGGGCTACTGTAAGTGCTCCAATTTGAGCTTGTTAGAATTTTCGTTAGAAAATTAACGAAAGTTATAACATTTCTAACAATTCCTAACAATCCTAACTTTCCTAACAAAGTGAGGGTAAAATGGGCATTGTTATTTAAGGTTAAACCTTAAAAAGAATCTTAAAAAGAAAAACAAAAGAATAAAACCACAAATAGAAATGCCGGAAACATAACTGGCCGGTCAATTTGAATTTTGAAAAAGATTATTCTTCTTGTCCAAAGCCAAGCCGCATTTAATGAACAAAGGCACGCCGATCGGATCCATCCGCGCGGACATCTTTGCTATTTTCAGAGGGCTATAAATTGAGCCCTCCAATACAAAAATAAAAAGGAAGAACACATTTTGCACCGAACCTCGCGAAATATAGAGAGAAAACACTGAGAATTCTTCAAGAATTGTCACCTTTTTCTCTCCAATCTTTCCCAACTCATACTCATCCACTCACTCTCATATTAAAGCCCTAAACACTCATACACTCAAGCCAAACACTCAAGAACACAAGGAAGATTGGTAAACCCTCCTCCTCCTAACCCTAAATCTCAACCATGCATGCATCTTCAAACTACAAAATGTAGTTCTTTCATCTTCTTGCTCTAGATCTAAGAAGATCACCATGGAAGACCATCTCCATGGATGATCTTCTACAAAGATCAAAATTATTTTTAAGCTTTCTTACTTTCTTGCAAAGAAAACTCATTTTCAAAACCCTAAAAACCATTTTCAAGCATAAAATCTTGATTTCAAAGGATAAAATTCCCCTTCCCAAGCAAATGAAGTGCTTAGTCCTAATGTACCCCAAGGATGGTTTGGTATAGTTGATTCACCACTAAAATGTCTAGTGATCACTAACCAAAACCTAGGGAAATGGGGACAAGCATGGATGCAAAACCCCCCTTAAAATCATATTCTCCTTCTTGAGAAGTTGCTGTCCAGTAGCAATTTTCTCAGACCTCAGTCCATGGTCTTAATTTTTGGACACAGATGAATTTGGAATTTGGTGTTGACTACAAAATACTTTTTGTAGCCAACATCCAGAGCTTTCCAGACATATTTTTACTTTATTTTTTGGGTGAGTAAAACTCCTCTTTTCAAATTTTCTTTCAGAGGCTAGTTCATCAGCTTCTGGGAATCCAGATCTCATATCTGAGGTTTCCAGAAGGTTTTGACCCCTCAAATCTTCTCCAAAATGGAAAATTCCTTCGCACAAACTTTATTTAAGGTGTCTAGAACAACTTTCATTCTCTGAGTTTATCCAGATTATGAAGTTTTAAGACCCTTGAATCCCTCTCAAAATCAAAGGTCCACTGCCTTTTCATTCTGGCAGAAATGGCTCTCAACTTCAAAAGGTCTTTTGAGTACCAAATCTCAACCCAAAATCTTCCAAAAATCATGGGATCAGTTTAAAGTCTTAAAAAGATATCCCAATTTTTACTTTTCTGAGTTTCAACTTATTTTGGCCAAAACACACACACACACACACACACAAAAATGATTTTCAGCTTGGAAGACTCGTTTTACGAGGCGCGTCGGGTGCACACTAACGTCCTTCCCGACGCGTAACATGACCTCCGAACCTAAATCTCTGATCTCGGGCTTTTTTCAAAGTTTTGGCCCTCAAAATTAAAATGGCGTGGCGACTCCGTTTTCGTTGATTTTTTTCAAACACAAAAATGGGAAAATTTTTGGATACACATTCATCACACATTCCTCCCTCTGACGAGGAGCAGTTAGACATCTTTCAGTCATGCTTGAAGCCGCATTTGAGAGCTTCCCTCAGCCACTTCCCCTACGCTGACTTGCGTGCAATGGTTAATTCCGGGGCTAAGTTTGAAAAGGCTTACAATCAGCAGCTCGACCGCTGCACCTCGCCTACGGATATCGGGCTCCTCCTCCAAAACTACTCTCACTTTCGCTAAAGGCAAAGAGGCGATCGGCTACGCGGGACAGATCAGAACAATGCCACTTCCTTTGTTCCCAAGAAGCCTGATGCATCCAGATCCCGGCTCCAAGACTTGAGAAACTTTGGGATGCCTTTGAGTGATATCTTCAGAGGTTTGGTGAGAGAAGGTTTGCTCCGGCCTTTGGAAAATTATCGCCCTAGAAACCCCAACGCTCCTTTGGATACCTCCAAGCATTGTGCCTTTCATCGCACTCATGGGCACCCGACGGATGATTGCGTCCCCGAAAAAGGCCATCAAAGGGTTGATTGAGCAAGGGAGGTTAGAGATGCCCGAAGGACCTAATACTATCAATAACCCGCTCCCTAACAACATACGAGTGTCAACATGATCGAAGTTTGGTGGTTCAAGCCTTGTGGGCACAATGGAGTTTGACTCGTCCCTTTGCAAGGTCAATGAACCACTCATCGCAGTGCAATGAAGATGGTTGGATTGAGCAAAAAGTTGCCAAGGAAATCCCGATGGAAAGGTCCGCAATAGCTCCCGCCTCCTGGCCGAAGAATAGATGCATGGTTCAACAAAGAAAGAGCGGCTAGACATGGGGCTACCTATCTTTAAAATAGTCTTTTGAGTCAACCTTCGTAGGTTCTAGTACTTTTCTTTCACCTAAGTCCTTCCCCGGACATTTGTCGTTGTAGTCCATTTTGGACATAGTGGTTAAGTGTCTAATTTTTAATATAAGTCTTTTTTCTTTTCTTGCTAGACTCGAGACATCACTTGCGCACCCACGTTACACTTAATTGAAATGGTTTTATCCAAAATGATCACTTGTGCTGCTCAACCACTAATTCTTCGAAAATGATTAATATTTAAACTAATCGGAGTGAGAAAATCAATTGATATCCTTCCCAAATTGGGGCTTACCAACTCCCCATCTTGCATCTCATATGCTCACATCCCTTTCATCATCATCATCTCGTTGCTCGATGAATTTGCATGGATCTTTTCTCATATAAAGCTTAAGCAAGCAATGAAGACTTAATCTCGTTTAGGTCATCCAGTAGGGATTGCGGTTGAAACCTTTCACCCATAGGAAAGCCATTACCTCACCCTTACTAAACACTACCCTCTCATTTCAAGATCGGCGTGTTTTGAAACCCGGTTTAGCCATCATTTTTGCTCCATACTGAGAGAAAGTCCAAGCGAGCCCGAGAAGTTAGCTTCGAGAATCGGCGATGCGCAAATTATCTCAAGCCATGAAGGAAGGACAAAGATAATCCTCAACTCCTCAGGAAGCTTTCCAAGTCAAAAAAAAAAAAACAAAAAAAGAAAAAACAAAAAAAAAAAAAAAAAAAACAAAGAAAGAAACAAAAAAAAAAGAAGGATTTTAAAATCCTCACAATCTCGGATATAATTCCAAGCTCCTCAGGAAGCCTTCAAAAAAAAAGAAGAAGAACTCAAAAGTCCCCGACATCTCAAGAAGCTCTCCAATGATCAAAAAGGAGCCTGAATTCTCGCAAGATCGCAAAAGTTGTCGCAGCTCGGACTTCCTCTTATCATTACCTTAAACCAATCCCAAGCCATCCTCTCAATTTTAGAGGATACTCCCATCACCATTACCCTTGCCCTTGGCCATGTCAAAATCGACCTCTCATTCTTGGAGGCAATCAATCTTCCTCGCCATAGATTTCGCAAACACATCCCCGCGAGCCAACCTCTCATCTTTAGAGGTTCGCCAAGCAAAGGCCTAGCCGACCTCTCATCTCAAGAGGTCATAATCTCCCAAATCACCCGATAGCCGATCGAAGCCCGGAAACCCAACTACAGCCCCTACCTGGATAGCAGCTTTCATTCTAATATCCTCGATGTCGGGATCAAATTAATGCTTCATTGCTTGCTTAAATTGGAATCTAATCCATTTTGGTTCAAAATTACCAATCAAAGATTGTGCAAATTCAACCCTTCCCTTCATGTGAGCATATTTCATTTCTCCTCACAAACACTTGCCGTGGATGTCCCACCTGGGCTTCGCATCCGTGTCTTTCATGGACACTCTAAGGGGATATGTTATTCAATCCTCCAAATCCTCAAAATCCCCAAAGGTCCTCGCACCTCGAATTTCAACATTCATTCTCTTTTCATTCGGGATAGGCCCGAACTACGGCGACCCGAGCTCTTCATAATGGAGGGAACGTAGGCAACCGTAAATGGTCCTGGCCGAAATCACAAACAAATCTCAAAAAAAAAATCCGGTCTCATCAAGGATCGTCCCTATACACTTTCCGCCCTTCCAAGCTTGATTTTCGATATCGCTGGTTTTCCTTGTGATTAATCAAAATATTTGTTCATATCAGTATTTAGGGATTGAATAACCCGAACATTAACAAAGGGTTTTAAGCCCTTTGTGATCATCATGAATAAGACAAGTTTTCAAGTGTCTCGACAAGTCTTCTCTCTCTCCATCATAGGGAAATAGAGCCAAACACTGTCTTTCTCGTCTGCATAGGGCTTCCATGCACTTTTCCACACCTTGTGATGCTTATACTCTCTCAAAAGAGTCAAACCAAAAGCGAGAGTGTCATACACAAATTCGGGAGACATTCCCATCTTTCAAAAGATATGCCCCTGCACGTAAACATTTCTGAGTCTTGTCCAAGAATCGGTTGACTAAGGTCTCGAAAAGATGGGTTCCCCCTCCGTAAGACTACTCGAATTTCTTCATGCCGGGGCTTGCTAAGCGGTTCTCCTGTGTTCTCCTGTAGCAGCCTCTTCAAGCCGGGGCTTATATAGTCATCTTTGGGTCCACGCTGGGTTCTTCACCACGAGATAGACTCGCCAAATCGCTTCTTCAAAATCTGGACTTTGCCTACTCAAGATCCGGGGCTTTGTCAAGATGGTCTTTTGGACCCGAATTTTATCAAGTCGCAAGAAAGAATTTCAGCTTCGTAACTTGGTACACGGCAGCCTTCCCGTAGCATCGGAATTCAAGATCGTGGTTTCTCCCGCATTAGCAATTCCATCAAATCATCCTCCTGACAAGGTTTCGCCAAGGTCACAAACTCATCCAAATGAAAGAAGCTTCACTCGTATCAACGTTGGCCCTAAAGTCTGTCAAAGACGCCTTCAAATGACCAAGAATGAGAGGGAAAGTTTCAATCAAGACCCGGATCCGAATCCAATCTCATCAAGATTGAGGTCCATGTGATATTGCCGACAAAACCTCACCAACAACCGCCGTTTAAATCGCGATCAAGGGTTCTCATCCCCCACTTGATCAAAATATGTTCCAAGCGCCTCCATACCCATGCATCCCCACTAAAAATCTCCCAAGGGCTCATGTAGCATGCACAAAACTTGAGTCAATAGGAATAATCCTAAATCATCGAAGATCATAAATCATAATTTTCCCGCCGTAAGCTTAGGCTAAGTGCATCTTCGAAAGCAAGTAAATGCATCATCCCATAATCATTTTTGGTTCCATGCATGCATCTGTCATCATGAATGCCATATATGCATCTTCCTCTTCACTAACGAATGTGAATTCAAACGTGAAATCAAATCCCCTTTTTTCGGCAAGGATGATCTTCACCAAAGACGACCTCCAATGAATGAAGACGCCCTCCAACATCTACAGCTTGGCAAAGACAAGCTCCGGCTCCGCAACTTGCTAAAGACGACCTCCAATGTCCACAAATGGATGAAAACAAATTTCCCCAATGAAGACCACCTCCAAGTGTCTACAATTCGGTCGAGACGCCAAGTTCTCGAATACAAGTCGGTCGTGACGCCAAGTTCTCAAATGCAAATCGGTCCGTGGACGCCAAGTTCTCAAATGCAAATCAAATGCCGCTGGTCGAGACGCTAAGTTCTCAAATACAATTCGGCCGAGACGCCAAGTTCTCAAATACGCCTGGCCGTGGACGCCAAGTTCTCAAATGCAAATCAAATGCCAGCCGGTCCGAGACGCCAAGTTCTCACATACAAATCGGCCGAGACGCCAAGTTCTCCAATACAAATCGGTCGTGGACGCCAAGTTCTCAAATACAAATCGGCCGAGACGCCAAGTTCTCCAAGGCAAGAAGGTCGAGACGCCAAGCTCTCCAATACAATGCGGTCGTAGACACCAAGTTCTCAAAAGCAAGAAGTCCCAATGTGAATACAAGCTCAACCACCTCTACAAGGTCGACGATCACCAAGAAGATGTACTCAACCAAACTCCTCCTTCAGTCAAAATGCTTCTAAAGACAAAGAAATCGCCGCGTAAACCGTCCCACGAACAAAGAATCTTAACAACTCTTCATCAACATCAGCCGTAGCCTCACCCTTCCGGCAACTACAGTAAGCACAAAGACAGTATGAAAGTATATCTTAGTCAACTACTTTTCTAAAAGAACATTATCATCGATCATAGGGCGACTTCCCAAAACAAGCCAAAAACCTTAGGGTGACTTCCCCAAAACAAGCCAAACCATGTGGCGACTTCCCAAAACAAGCCAAACCATAGTGGCGACTTCCCAAAAATAGTCGATCATAGGGTGACTTCCCAAAATAGTCAAACCATAGGGCGACTTCCCAAAATAGTCAAACCATAGGGCGACTTCCCAAAAATAGTCAAACCATAGGGCGACTTCCCAAAATTAGTCAAACCACAGGGCGACTTCCCAAAATAGTCGATCATAGGGCGACTTCCCAAAAATAGTCGATCATAGGGTGACTTCCCAAAACAGTTAAACCATAGGGCGACTTCCCAAAAATAGTCGATCATAGGTGACTTCCCAAAAATAGTCAAACCATAGGGCGACTTCCCAAAAATAGTCGATCATAGGGCGACTTCCCCAAAACAGTCAAACCATGTGGCGACTTCCCAAAAATAGTCAAACCGTGGCGACTTCCCAAAAATAGTCGATCATAGGGCGACTTCCCAAAAATAGTCGATCATAGGGTGACTTCCCAAAATAGTCAAACCACGGGGCGACTTCCCAAAAATAGTCGATCATGTGGCGACTTCCCAAAATAGTCGATCATAGGCGACTTCCCTAAAATAGTCAATCCCTGGTGACTCCCAAATACATCAATCTCTAGGACGACTTCCCTAAAATAGTCAATCCTCTGGTGACCCCAGATACAGCCAATCCTTGGTCCATCCACTTGACCGACATTGATCACCTTTCTTCCCGATGGTTCTCGTAAGCCCGAGTCTTCCCCAAAGAAGAACACCTTCAAATAGCCTCCATCGTGTACCGAACCTCAACTTAGGTTCATACTCCCGAACTAAGTTCCCATTTAGGTTCATACTCCCGAACTAAGTTCCCATTTAGGTTCATACTCCCGAACCAAATCTCAACTTAGGTTCATACTCCCGAACTAATTCTCCATTTAGGTTCATACTCCCGAACCGAACCTCAACTTAGGTTCATACTCCTGAACTAAGTTCCCATTTAGGTTCATACTCCCGAACTAAATCTCAACTTAGGTTCATACTCCCGAACTAAGTCTCCATTTAGGTTCATACTCCCGAACCGAACCTCAACTTAGGTTCATACTCCCGAACTAAGTTCCCATTTAGGTTCATACTCCCGAACAAGACCTCAACTTAGGTTCATACTCCCGAACTAAGTTCCCATTTAGGTTCATACTCCCGAACCAAATCTCAACTTAGGTTCATACTCCCGAACTAAGTCTCCATTAGGTTCATACTCCCGAACCGAACCTCAACTTAGGTTCATACTCCCGAACTAAGTTCCCATTTAGGTTCATACTCCCGAACAAAATCTCAACTTAGGTTCATACTCCCGAACTAAGTCTCCATTAGGTTCATACTCCCGAACCGAACCTCAACTTAGGTTCATACTCCCGAACTAAGTTCCCATTTAGGTTCATACCCTCTCAAAAGAAATTCCAGCTAAACGTAAGACCGAGTGCCCCGAGAAAGATAACGGATCCCGTATCTTTCATCAAAATCATTCACGGCAAGAAACGTAAGACCGATTTCCCGACGAATACGTCTACTTTTCCCCAAAGAAGGCTAACGAAATCCCCAAATAAGCTAACGGAATCCCAAAAGCCAACGAAATCTCGAGTAGATTTCGAACTACGGCCGGCTTGATTCCCACTGGGATACGTAGGTAGCCTATCATTAGGTCCACCACTCGACCAAAATGGTCATCCTTTCCTTCGGCAAAGCAGACGTAAGACCGATCCTTTCAAGCAAAGTCCACCAGAGGACCATCTATCCCCACCATCAAGGTTCGAGGCACCTAAAACGCCATCTCTAAGGTTCGAGGCACCTAAAACGCCATCTTCAAGGTTCGAGGCACCTAAAACGCCATCATCTTCAAGGTCCGAGGCACCTAAAACGCCATCATCTCCAAAGTTGATACCTTAAAAACAATCATTCCTGTGGTCAAAGACCCGAACTACGACCGGCTTGATTCCCATTCGGGATACGTAGGTAGCCTATTGAATAGGTTCAGCCACTCGATCACTTGATCATCCTATCAAATATGGAGCCTTACTCTTATCGACGACCCCGCTTCCTTCGAAAACACCGTCGCCGAGGGGCTACTGTAAGTGCTCCAATTTGAGTTGGTAGTTTTTTCGTTAGAAAGTTAACGAAAGTTTTAACATTTCTAACATTTCTAACAATCTCTAACCTTCCTAACCAAGCAAGAGTAGGTTAGGGTTTGCCATTTAAAGTTAAACCAAAAAAGGAATCCAAAAAAGCAAAAGAATTAAGAAAATCCCAAACAAAGAAGTTGAAAAACAATTTCGCCGATATTTTGAAAAATATTCTTCTGTTCAAAGCCTGGAGCAAAGATTTAATGCACTGTGCACGTTTCTACAGGGACCTCCGCGCGGACATGTATGTAATTTCAGAGGGCCTATAAATTGAACCCTCCTCTCTCAGTTTACACAAGACAACTTACTCACAAAGAACGAAGTTCGGCGAATATAGAGAGAAAACAATGGGAATCCTTAGATTGCCACCATTTTCTCTTGAATCTTTCCCAATCAAATACCAAACACACCAAACCTTGATACTCCTCAAGATAAACACCAAATCTTGATACTCCTCAAGTCAAATTCCAAGCCTAGGAAGATAGGGTGTCACCATTGGTAAAGCCCTCCTTCTCAAAACCCTAAAATTCTCTTTTGATCTCTTGATCATCTTGTTCTTCTTACTTTGACTTATTTTATGTCTAGTTTAACTTGAGTTTTGACCTAAGATGGTCATCTTGAAGTTCATCTTCATGAATGACCATCTCAAGTGGTCCACATTTTAGATCTTTAGTCAATTCTTTCTCCTTGGTTTCATCTTTACAAAACCCCCTTTCCCTTTGCAAAGGACATGTTTCAACCCCATAAATTCCCCAAGGATGACTTGAATATGATAACCACTTAACAAAAGGTAGTGGTATCAAGTCTAGGGATGAAAATGGGGTGAACATAGATGCAAATCCCCCAAAAATCACATTTTCCCTCAAGAACATCTTGCTGTCCAGTAGCATTGTTCTGAGACCTCAGTCCATTTTCCTATTTTTTGGACCCAGTAAAACTTGGAATTAGATGTTGACTACAAAACACTTTTTGTAGCCAACATCCAGAGCTTTGCAGACATATTTTTATTTTATTTTTTGAGTGAGTAAAACTCCTTTTTTCAATTTTTCTTTTAGAGGCCAGTTCATCAGCTTCTGGAAATCCAGATTTCACATCTGAGATTTCCAGAAGGTTTTGACCCCTCAAATTACTTCCAAAATGGAAAGTTCCTTTGCATAAACCCTATTTAGGGTGTTTTGAGCAACTTTCATTCTCGGACTTTCCCCAGATTCTGAAGTTTTGAAGCCTTTAAGTCCATTTCAAAGTCAAGGGTCAACTGCCTTCTTTCATTCTGGCAGAATGGCTTTTCAAATCCAAAAATCTTTTGAGTGCCAAGACTCGACCCAAAAATCATACCAAAAATCTTGGGGATTTTTCAAAGTCTTATAAAGAGTTCCCCATTTTTGTTTTTCTCAGTTTCAACTCATTTTGGTCAAAACACACACACACACACACACCCACACACACACACAACAAAAGGATTTCAAATGTTTGGAAGACTCGTTTTACGAGGCGCGTCGGGTGCACACTAACGTCCTTCCCGACGCGTAACATGACCTCCGAACCTAAATCTCTGATCTCGGGCTTTTTTCAAAGTTTTGGCCCTTAAAATAAAAATGGCGTGGCGACTCCGTTTCGTTGATTTTTTTAAACAAAAAAATGGAAAAATCTTCGGAAATTTGGAAACATCATCACACCTATACCCTATACCCTATACACTATACCATATATCCTATACACTATACACTATACCCTATACCCTATACACTATACCCTATACCCTATACACTATACCCTATACACTATACACTATACCCTATACATATACACTATACCCTATATCCTATACACTATACCCTATACCCTATACACTATACACTATACCCTATACACTATACACTATACCCTATACACTGTACCATATACCCTATACCCTTAGGGTTTAGGGTTAGGGGTTAGGGTTTAGGGTTTAGGGTTTAGGATTTAGGGGTTAGGGTTTAGGGGTTAGGGTTTAGGGGTTAGGGGTTAGGGGTTAGGGTTTAGGGGTTAGGGTTTAGGATTTAGGGGTTAGGGTATAGGGTCGTTTTCAGTTAGTTTTTTGAAATCTCAGTCAGTTTTTTAACGTTTCCAGTTAGTTTTTTAGAATTTGAGTTAGTTTTTTAACGTTTCTAGTTAGTTTTCTAACGTTTTCAGTTAGTTTTTCAAAATTTCAGTTATTTTTTTTTAATTCCAGTCAATTTTCTAACGTTTTAGTTAAATATTTTAATGTTTTTCAGTTAGTTATTTTGTTAATCTGTTCAAAAAATAATTAAAAATTATATTTTATAATCATCGACGGAAGAGTAGGTTTTGTGAAAAACTAGTTTTCTCAACTTGTTAAGAAAAAACTAGTTTTTAGCACTGTGTCATCACTCTTATCGATTAAACTTAGTGTTTAAAAACTAGTTTTTTCTTATGTTATGTGAAAAACTAGTTTTTCACAAGATTTTGACCCGACGGAATATTCCGTCGCTGATAAATTAAAAAAAATTAATTTATCAGCGGCGAAAATATTCCGTCGGTGTTTAATTTAAAAAAAAAAATAAAAAACATTTAATTTCACCGACGGAATATTCCCGCCGCTGATAAATTAAAAGGAATTAATTATTCAGCGGCGATAATATTCCGTCGGTGTAATATTTCAAAAAAAAATAAAAAATATTTTATTTTCACCGACGGAATATTTTCGCCGCTGATAAATTAATTTTTTTAAATTTATCAGCGGCGGAAATATTCCGTCGGTGTATTATAAAAAAAAATTAATTTTCACCGACGGAATAATTCCGTCGCTGATAAATAAAAAAATAATAAAATATTAACTTTTCACCGGCGGAATAATTCCGTCGGTGATAAAGAACTAGCGAAGGAATATTCCGTCGGTAAATTTTGCGCCAAAATAGTGGCGGTAATAAAACAAATATTCGAGAAATATTCGTTTTAGCGACGGAATATAGCGACGGAATTAAATTTCGTCGGTAAATTTGACGCCAAAATTTTTTCGTCGCTAAAGCTTAATTTCCGTCGCTATTTAGCGACGGAATGAGTCCGTCGCTGTTGATTCCGTCGCTAAAACATCAGTTTCTGGTAGTGTTACGAGGCGACTCGGGTGAGCTTTAATATTCTCTTTCCGAGGAGTAACCTGACCTCCGAACTCAAAATCTCATCACACAACAACAGTTTTTTAAACTGATGCCTTTTCTCAATGTTTTGGGCTTAATCAAAGCGGCGTGGCGACTCTACAAGCAAAAACACAGCGAGACACCTCCACCGACCAACGCAAAAACGGAATGCCGGGGCGCAATCGCTGCGCCTCTCGGATCCGGGTAATTTCAGTTGGCGACTCTGCTGGGGAATTTTTGTTTTAAAAACTTTTAAACAAAAAAACAAAAGATTTTTAAAACGATGTTGAGGGTCAAACTTGCATTTTACCCCCTTTCTTTAACTGTTGTGTGTGTGCATGTGCTTTACTTTTTATTTTACAAAAACAATAAAAATACAAAAAAATGCATCAATATACATCTGTATACATACATTTAAAATTCTTCAAAAACTTCTGTTTTACTCAGAAAAAGAATTTTAGAGACCGCACACTACTCGCACTGCTGCCTCACTACACCGCACGCTACTCGCACTGCTGCCTCGGTACACCGCACGCTACGCGCACTGCTGCCTCGGATACACTGCACACTACAACCCTCAATCCGGGGTGGTCTAAGTTGCAGTCCGTTTGGTCTTCCTAGGCCTCTTGGATGCACACGGGATCATTCCAAACATCCCATCCTAGCCAGTGTCAACCCTGCACGCTTGAGTCACACTCTGTCCAGACTCGGTTGGTTTTTACCCAGTCCGTGTCATACAGCCTGGATACATATCCCATGCCGGCCATTTTCTGAGTCGAAGCTCGGAACTCAAGATCCCTTGCGCAAGCAAAGCGATGAAAGGTCATGCTAAAATCTCGACCTGATCTTGATTTCCGAAGCTGCACCCAGACGATGTTCCGTCCCGGATATACATCCATGCTTACATGACACCACGTTATCAAGCCTTTAATACGTCAGCCATGACGATATGACCCAGCCAATGCCTAACGTCATAGATCCCTTGCGCAAGCAAGGTAAAGAGAGGTCATGCCGAACTCTCGACCAGATCTTGACTCAGGGGTCGGCTCGGCTCACTATTCACATGGCTAACACATTAAAACGAACATGACAGGATCGTTCCTTAGGTTTGATTTTTCTTTTAGGCCGGTGGAAACCGCTTGCCCTATAGGACCCTCGCCCGGGGCTGTCCAACTCGGGATGTCGAAATACATGTGCAAAATGAGGGGCTTATATAAGGTCCCAGCAAAATTCAAGGTCCCAGCATAAAATTCAACGTCTCTTATTCTCCATCTTCAAAGATACTTACTTGGCTAACAGATCTGCAACAACAACACCAACACCATTCATAAAAACATAGAAATTAAAACTAAATCTGAAAATATCAAACCCAAATTAAATCAAAAAACTTGAAACACTTTAAACTGGTTATTCTTCACTGCAAGGTGATGAGCAGTCTCTCCTCGAGCTGTCACATAATCAATAAGTGATGTGGAGACATTTGAACTTTCTGTAACTCCGCTCTTGCCTATATAATCATGAATCCACTTCCCTTGATCCAAGGCCCCAAGTTGAGCACAGGCAGATAAAGCACAAACAAGAACAGCCCATTCACATTATCATCACTACTTAACATATCATGAAAATATTTAAGGGACTCAGTATACCTTCCACCTCCAAGAAAGCCCGAAACAATTACTGTCCAAGACACTTCATTGCGCACTGGCATCATATGGAACAGTTCGCTGGCTTTACCCATCTCCCCATATTTCGCATACCCACGCACCAGGCTAGTCCACGAGAACACATCTCTGTGCAACATTTCTTCGAACAATTTGCAGGCAGAGTCCATCTTCTCAAAAACTGAATACAAACTTATTAACGAATTCCTCACATATGAATTAGTCAAATACCCATTCTTTATCACCATCCCATGAACAATTACGCCATGTAGTTTCGAAATTTGGTGTGAACATGAAGTTATCAAGAAGGTGAATGTGTAATCGCCGGTGATGTTGAAGAATAAGAGAGGGATGATGAGGGAGGCGGTGTGGGTGGGGGAGCTGGAAGTACTGGAGGTGATGGCGACAGAGGAGGAGAAACCGGTGGCTTGGATATCGGATGAGAAGGTGCCGGCTGCTTATATACTGAAGGAGGAACCGCCGGTAGTGACTTGATGAGTGGTGGAGCAGGGATTGGGGTTGGTGGAGGAGGTGGCTTCACCGAAAAAAGGGGAGGCGAACGAGGAGAATCAATGGAAAAGAAGAAGTGGGAAGGGGCTGTGGGAAGGAACGAGAAGAGAGAGAGAGAAGATGAGGGAGGCTGCCATTGATTCCGGCCGATGATGTTGAATTGAGGGGGAAGATGAAGCTTCCGTTTAGAGAGAGAGAGAGAGAGAGAGAGAGAGAGAGTGTAATGTTAGCGTGAAGAGAGAGAGAGAGAGAGATCAGATGAGGGAGGCGGCGCTAAGGAATAAAAGGGATGTGGGTAGGGTTTTGATCTAGGCCATTGATTTAAAGTAAATGGATGGTTGAGATGATAATTCAAGTGAAATAGTTTATTAATATGTGAGCCATTGGATCCAAGTCAAATGTATTATTATAGATGGCTAAGATGGTGATCCATGTAAAAGCTAAAAATTTAATAAAATAAATGTTAAATAGTTAATAATGCTTATTATTAATAACCATTCTTTATACTTTAAAAATATATTGCTTAGTAATATATTTGAACCCCTAAACCCCACTCTATACCCTAAATAAATTACACCATAAATCTTATACCCTAATAACTATAATAATTTAAAAATTAATAAAAATAATTACTTATAACTCTAATAATTTAATATATGATATAATTTCATAATAATGGGTGTATAATAAGTAATAATATTTAATAATAACAATAGTGATAATGATAGTAATTAGTAATAAAAACAAGTAAATATCAATAATAATTATTAATAATTTTTTTATATAATTTTTGAAAAAATATTCAGTACTAACAAAAGTCTCAAATAATTTTTTATATTAAAAAAATTAAAAAGATTATAATTACCCTATACACTATACCATATACCCTATATACTATACCATATACCCTATAACCTATAACATATACCCTATATACTATACCATATACCCTTTAGGGTATAGGGTATATAGTATAAGGTATAGGGTATACCCTATAGGATATACCCTATAGGGTATAGGGTATACCCTATAGGGTATATGGTATAGGGTATATGGTATAGGGAATAGGGTATACCCTATAGGGTATAGGGTATACTCTATAGGGTATAGGGTATAGGGTATACCCTATATGGTATACCCTATAGGGTATAGGGTATACCCTATAGGGTATAGGGTATAAGGTATAGGGTATACTCTATAGGGTATAGGATATATGGTTTGGGGTTTAGGGTATAGGATATAGGGTATATGGTATAGGGTTTAGGGTATACCCTATAGGGTATAGGGTTTAGGGTATACCCTATAGGGTATATCCTATAGGGTATAGGGTATAGGGCATATCCTATAGGGTATAGGGTATAGGGCATAGGGTATAGGGTATAGGATATAGGGTATACCCTATAGGGTATAGGGTATAGGGTATACCCTATAGGGTATACCATATAGGGTATAGGGTATACCCTATACCCTATACCATATGCCATATACCCTATACCCTATAGGTTATAGGGCATATGGTATAGGGTATAGGGTATACCCTATAGGGTATAGGGTTTAGGGTATAGGGTATATGGTATAGGGTTTAGGATATACACTATAGGGTATAGGCTATAGGCTATAGGGTATACCCTATAGGGTATAGGGTATACCCTATAGGGTATAGGGTAAATGAAAGTATAATGAAGAAATCAGGGACTGGTAAAAATTTTTAATTTTTATTTATAAATGTATAGTTTTTTTATTTTTTATGAATATAAATAAATATTTTGGACATTTTTTAATATTGAAGTTTTTTTTCAAAAAGTTATATAAAAAAAGTTTAAAAAAAATAAACAAATGAAAGTATAATAAAGAAATCAGGGACGGGTAAAATTAATATTTGATATTCCAAATAAAATATGAATTCAAATAATTTTATACTTTATAAAATTGATATTTGATATCCGCTTTTCAAAAGATCTATATTAATTTTAAAAATATAAACTACAATTAAATAATATAATTAACTTATTAACATTTTAAGTATGTCACATATTTTTTTCATAGTTGGCCTTACTTCATTTACATTTGAGGTAACTTAACAATTAGGTATTAATAAACATGCATTAGACTGAATATATTCAAAAAAAAAAAAAATCCGTCGGTAATCCGTCGTTAATCCGTCGCTAAATGAAAATGAAATATATTTTTTTTATTTTTCAATTATATAGCGACGATATACATCTGTCGGTAAAATTTTTTGCAATCCCTCGTTAAATCCGTCGGTAATTGAATAAGAATTTTTTTTACTTTATATAGCGACGGAATATATCCGTCGTTATATTAATTTGAGATTTCCGTCGCTAATCCGTCGGTAAATCGTCGGTAAAAAAGGCACAATTTTTTGGCGCCACTTTTACGACGAAATAGTGACGGAATTTTGTCCGTCGTTAAATCCGTCGGTAATGTTGTCGTTTTCAGCTTTATTTTTTTTATTTTTTATCCCTCACTATTCCCTCGCTAATCCGTCGCTAAAATCCGTCGCTAAATGACAGTTTTCTTGTAGTGTTTCACTACTTGCCAAGAGACCGGAACTGGTTTGCAGACGCCCTAGCCACCTTGGCTTCACTCGTGGAGATCCCCAAGGGAAAGGCAATCAAGCCGTTCAAAGACGAACGAAAGGAAATTCCCGCCTACTGCTGCGAGATCGAACTAGAGCCCAAGCCCATCAATGAGCCATGGTACAACCAGATCTTCCAATACCTCAAAAACGGGGAGACCGCCTTCATGAACGAGGAAGGTCAACATAAAGAAGGAGTCAAAGCCAAGAGCATCATGGCTCTAAAACGCCTCGCCTCTCACTTTGTCATCCTTGGAGACATGCTATACAAAAACGCTACCAGGGACCGCTCCTACGCTGCATCAGCCAGAAAAAAGCAAGTGAGCTCATGAACGAAGTCCACAACGGGGCTTGCGGCCCCCACATGAACGCCAGAGCACTGATGCAAATCATTCTTCGGATGGGCTACTACTGGATCTCCATGGAGGCAGACTGCAGACTGCATCCACTTTGTCCGAAGCTGCGACAAGTGTCAACGGTTCTCCAACCTCAATCATCTACCTCCTCACGATCTCTACTGCATGACTACGCCCTGGCCCTTCGCCACGTGGGGAATCGACCTCATCGGGAAAATTGCTCCACCAGGTAGGAACGGCCACGAGTTCGTCTTGGTAGCCATCGACTACTTCACAAAATGGGTCGAAGCCAAGTCCTACAAGGTGCTCACCTCCAAGAAAGTCGCACATTTCCTCAAGGAAAACATCATCTTCTGATACGGCATCCCGAACGAGGTCATATCAGACAACGACTCCCATTTCGAAGGAGAATGTGACAGACTGTTGGCTGAATTCAAGATCACACGCCCCAAGTCTTCTCCCTATCGGCCACAAACAAACGGCGCCGTAGAAGCAGCAAACAAGACCCTCGAACGGATCATCCGAAAAATGACCACCCGAGGACGTGGTTGGCCCGAAAAGCTGCACCTTGCACTTTGGGGCTACCGAACATCAGTCAGAACAGCCACGGTAGAAACTCCATTCGCCCTGTCATACGGGATGGAAGCAGTACTACCCATGGAATTGTAAATTCTCTCACTTCGAGTGTTGCTGGAAAACGAAATCAATGAAGTCGAATGGCTCCGAAGCCGACATGACGAACTGGCTCTGCTAGACGAGCGACGACTAAAGGCCATGGAACACGTCCGAGCCTACCAAAGCAGAATGGCTAGAGCTTTCGACAAGAAAGTCAAGTCCTGAGACATCAGGGAAGGCAATCTGGTACTCAAAGAAAAGCCTCCCACTCGAACCAACCCACTGGGAAAATGGGAACCAACATGGATCGGCCCTTTCGTTGTTCAAAAGATCTTCTCCGGAGGTGCCATGAAGCTGACAGACCTAGACGGCAATCCCTTCATGAATCCAGTCAACGGAAGCAAACTTCGCAGATACTTCGCCTAAAGAAGACCAACTGTGCATCTCTTGACACTCCTTGTAGTGTCGAACTACGCAGACTTGAGCCCTCTAGTCCGGGGGAACGTAAGCAACCTTAATTGGTCCGTTCTAAAAATACGCAAAAAAGTCAAAAGTTTGAATGTCAACCAAGACCTCCATCAAACTACACACTTTCCAAGAGCATGCCCCCAACATCACCTTGACCAAGTCAAACGACGGCGGCAACATCAAAGGACATCCGAAGGTCACTCAGCGTTAAAAGACTGACCCATGTCAACTTCCAAGCTAGAGGCTTGTCTTCGCCCTCACGCGCTTCAAAAAAAAAGGGAGCTCAAGCAGAAGCTACAAAAAAAAAAAGAGGCCATGAGCCCGACGCCAACAAATAAGAGGCAAGGAAGCCACGGAAAAGACCATCAAAACGACTTGTCAAGGCGTCATCCAACCTCCCATCTAAACACAAAACCCAAGCAAAAGGGATTCCCGTCAAGGCCCAGGCTGCTTCAGTCCGCAAATACAACAGAAGGATCCAAAGCTGGAAGCCATCAAGGCTCACAAAAGAAACAAAAGGCGAACAAGAGATCTTGCGTCTCGACAAAGCTTTAAAAGTAAATCACAAATCACTAACGATTACAACATTTCTTGATGAGTTCAAGCACGGTCTACTCTCAAGTTCACAACATGCTAAGAGACAGCTTAATACATTTAACAAATAATGTGTCTGCAATACAATGAATGGATACCTAGGAGGTCATTTCGCGCCATCTGTGCTTGTCCCCTCGCCATTCTTCCCTTTCTTCCCTCGTCCCCGGCGAGTCTTCTTTCGCTCCACGCGAGACAGCTCCGTCTCTCCCAGTCCGAGATTAGGGGTCCTCCCCGTAGAGTCAAATAATCTCACAGCTCGCAGAGCTTCATTCGCCCGTGCTTCGGCTCGGATCTCCTCCCTGCGAGTCTGCAAAAGAGGACCTCTCTCCGTCAGTCGTTCAACTCTGGTCTCGTAGTCAAACAAAGTGTCTCCCGTAACATCCTGAGGGTCAGACCAGGCTTTGGCACTCCTAAGGCAATAGCTGCGCCGGCAATCGGGCCCCAGAATCGCTTCTCGCCTGCGCCCCAAAACCACTTGGGACTGCCCAACACGCTGCTCGTACCAATCCAGGTACTCGGTGGTCAATACAACGCTCTCCCGACGTCGAAGGAGCACCACAGGAGGGAAAGCGGAATACTTCCATACCCTCAGAAAATACAAAAGAGCACCCGGAGCCGCCATACAAAGAGGAGCTACCTCCGCAGTGGCAAGGTCATCCCAGCCCAGCAAAGGCTCCTGCCTCATCCCGAACTGCCGAGAAACAAGCGACGGAATGTAGAAGGAGGACCAAGACAAACCAGGAACTCTGACAACATAAGACCCTTCCTGAAAGGCCCTCCTAGTCTCAATCCCCCAGTGCGAAACCCACCAACGGATCTGATGCGTGCCAAGCTGTGCCATCCATCTCTCCTAGGCAGACTGATCCATATCCAATACAAGAGGACGCTGAGCAAATGTCCACGGGCTAAACAACGTCGGAGCCTCACGCATATCTTGAAGTCTCTCTCGCAACCACAAAGTGAGCAAAGCGGGGCTTCCCCCTCTCATAAACCTATCTCCAGTTGTCAGACGATCAATGCCGTGAAGGGTCTTCCTCAGCACCAATGGCACAATATCCTCTCTGGCCCTGCAGTGCCCTACCACATCCAGCAAAGCGCCGTCACATACCCCAAGGGAGCCAACCATGAAAAGCGTCGCTATCACGCACAAGGCAAATGCATCCCACGAGACGTCACTCTCGTCATCGCTCATAAACCGCTCCGGCAGCTCAAAAATGTCAATGTGACCCAAATCAAGGGTCATACCCTGCACTTCTTCCAACGAAGTCTGAAGAAAGCATGCAAGCTTCACGCTCACGGCAACACCGCCAATCGAAGGAAGTGAAATGGGCTCCACCTCCGGACCTCCCATTAAAGCCCGAAAATCCTCAAAAAGTGGGCGTCACTTCATTGTAGGAGAAGCTATACACATGCCTCCTAACATCCCAGAACTTCGCGGCAGCCCGCAACAATTCCCAATCAGGAACCAACTCCTTAAGGGACCAAACCGAGCAGAGTCGAAACCTCACCTCGAAAGCCCACCTATGGTGCCTCATACGGTGTCGCATCCACATTTTCAGCCGCTCAAGGAAGTATGCTTGCCGCTCCTTCGAAATCCTCGGCAAAACTCTTGGAACGTACGAAGAATCCATGGCAAAAATGGAGGTTCCTAGAGAAAATGGGGAAGAAAGCTCGAAATGACTGCAAATGGGAAGTGGGGAAAGTTCAGACATCCTGAAAACACTTATCCCTTCCCCAAAAGCAAAGATGATCTGTATGGACCTTTTTGCATCCTAGGAGGTCCGTACGGACCTTCTTGCAGCTTGGTCCCACATTTTCAGCAAACAGTACAACAGTCACTGTTCCCAGCAGGACCTTGCTCCAAACTGCCCAAATTCTGGCCAAAGCCATTTTCGGCGAGCATACACTACCCAGAAACGCACTCCCAACTCACGTGGCATGCACAAATAATAAACTAGCAACAATTCCTAGGACAATCCCCGGGAATCACAAAGTACGACATTACATCTTAAAATAAAATACTTTGCTGTGCAAATACAAGTGTTTTATTACAGGTACAGAAATGTCTGTTGTTAAACAATAAAAAAACAAAATGGAAAGAGGGAAAGCAAATGAGCCCTACTCCGACTCATCATCATCAACCTCATCAAATGAGAAGTCAGGCATCTCGGCAAACTCGCCAGCCACGCCCTCGTCATCCGAATACTGGACCCCCTCCTGAGGAGAGTACTCCAGGTAATCTGAGGGATCAAACCCGGTGAAAGGATCATAGAAGGGAGGCGCCAACGAACCCTCTCCCTGAGCCTCCTGCGCAGGCAAGAACTGGTGAAGAATCGGCGGTCTCTGGGCCCTCGCAGACGTCCCTGCATCCATACTATGCCGCCCCCGAACGGGTCCCTCCTGCTGTGGCCCTGGCTCAGCCCTCGACGAAGGAACGTCCACACAAAATGGTAGGTCAACGTGTCAAAGGATCTCCCAGAGACCTGCACAAGCAAACAGCCAAAGAAACGCTCAGCTAAAGAGATACAGTCATACTCAACAAAAAGAGAAAAATACAGAAAATATGTCAAGATGGAAAAGAATAAGCACACTCATCGAAGCATCCGGGTCAACCCGATAGGTAGCCGGAGCCTGCTCAGGGACGGGTACCGACACCCTCCGCCTCGACGAATCCCCGCGTACATATGTGAAGTCCGGCCCAGGCACCGGAACATCTAGGAGGCGTGGTTGGCCATCCCGCCTCTCCCTCTCTAACATCTGTGGCGTCCTCAGCTTCCTCCTGACGAAGGCCCCGTACTCCTCGCCATACAAAATAAACTCATCGGCACTCACGCTGCCCAGGTACCTATCGTACTCCAGCACGTCCATGTCGCGGGGATGATGCATCATCCCAAAGGGCGGATCCCTCGGAGCCATGGGGGGCACACCTGGACCATGCTGCCAGAAGACCCTCTCCCCCAAGTACATGACATCACAAGTCAGGCCCCACAGCATCTTCCTCTGCAGCGTCACCACGGGACCACCCTCGAGCTCGTCGCTGCCATACCGAGCCCAGGGATACAACTCAAACTCCGCAGGGCGGTCTCTCTCCAAGAACTCCTGCACATTCCGATAGGTGATGGTGAGCTTCCCCCTGACCGTCCTCCTCCTCCTCAATGGACGGGCCCAACCCAGCATAGCAGGATAGGCCCCCATGGCCTCAGCATCCCGATCCCATGGAAAACACCGGAAGATCTCATAAAACCACACCTGTAACAAAAGCAGAAAAGGCTCAGGGCAAAAGAAGACGGAGAAATGACAAACTGCTAAATCACAAACAGCGATAAACTCATACCTCCAATGCAAAATCGAAGCATCCCAAGGAACTGGCCACGCCTCGGCTAAACCGGTCCAAGGAAAAAATAGAGCTCGACCAAGCCTGCCTCGCCCCAAGCAATCTCACCAACTCTCCCCAAATCCACCAAGCTCTCCAGTAGAAGAAAAGGAGCCGAGGAAGAGTGATTCGAGAACAAAGTCTCGGAAAGAGCGAACCACAAGAAAGAGCGCGCCAGCTGCTCAGCCATCACCAAGCCGGTCCCTCGGCGATAGGCCCCGATGTTGGCCATAATCTGCGCCTCCACATCACCATATAACATGCCCAGGCCCCTACGAGGAGAAGGTGCGAAGCCCAGCAGCTCTGTCAGAGTCCCATTGGACATCCTGTCTCGCCATCTCACTGGCCCTCCTTTGAAGGAAAGCCCAGTAATCGCCGCAAAGTAGGTGGGAGTCACCGTCACCTCTCCCCAGCTCAGATGGAAGGTATGCGTGGTGTCCCACCAATACTCAGACAAGGTTCTCAACGAACGCGCCCAAACCAGAAGCAAAGACCAGCCTCTTAGGACTCGGTCTACCCTCCCTGGAGATGTCCGGAAAATGCTGCCACAGCTCAACTACAGCCTCGAGCGACCCCCGATACTTCATCTTCTTTGCCTTTCCGGACAAAGGCCCCTCATCCTGGAGGTAAACACAGCAAAGGTACGTCAATCACATTACTTAAGGCAAAATACCAAAAGGAAACGAAAGCATAAAAAGTCCGTCCCAACACGGCAAAAGCATAAAAATTCCGTCCCAACACGGCAAAGCATAAAAAGTCCGTCCCAAAACGGCAAAGCATAAAGGTCCGTCCCAACACGGCAAAGCATAAAAGTCCGTCCCAACACGACAAAGCATAAAAAGTCCGTCCCAACACGGCAAAGCATAAAAGTCCGTCCCAACACGGCAAAACATAAAAAGTTCGTCCCAACACGGCAAAACATAAAAAAACAAAAGGTCACAAAAACACGGCACACATTGCACATAATTTTCCCCATGTAATCCGTCACAAAACACGGCACACACTATAAAAATTTTCTCAAAAGAGGGATTAGGCCCTACACGACACATTTTCAAAAAACCCGTCACAAAATACGGCGCACATTGCACATAAACTCCCCACAGAGTCCGTCACAAAAAACACGGCGCACACTACATGACACATTTTCAAAAGTCCGTCCCTACACGGCACACACTTTCAGACAAAACCCGTCACAAAGCACAGCACATGTCACACTTTACACAAAGTCCGTTCCTACGCGGCAATTGTTCACAATGTACATACGGAAATAGCATAAGGTACAAAACATCAAAGCATGCATTTCAAAAAGAGGCACTTTATTTTCACAAATAAGAGCTAATCTCCACATTTTTGCACAAAAAATCACATACCCACAATTCTTACATGCTCAATTTCAACAATTCATCACGAATTTCACAAAAAAAGCATGGCAATAACAAAAGTCCCAAGTATGCGAAAAACTAAAACCTAGTTCTAGCATACAACAATTCGAATGAGAATCAAGACAAAATTGATTTCTTACCTCCCCGGCGGTCCTATCTCGCATGTTGTGCACCTCCGGATCCGGATACAACACATCCAGATTTCTCAACGAAGGCGTAAAGGAAGTGCAATTCCTTTGAAGGTCCGACCTCCGTTCAACTGCCTCTGGGCCCCTTTGACGACGACCTCTTCTCGCTCTTTCTGCCATAACGAGCAATTCAAGCAAATGCGGAGGAATTACTTAGGAAATTGTGGTAAAAAAAAACCAATGTTTTCTCTCCTTCTCTCTCTGTTTTTCACGAACTGGAAGAGGGAACAATGGGGGATGCCTCGTTGCTGAAGCTAGTCAAAGCCTGGGAAATTAAAATCTCAAAAAGGTTCGTACGGACCTCTTTGCAAACAAAGAAGATCCGTACGGACCGCTTTGCATCATATGGCCAAATTACTCTTTTGCCCTTATAATCTTTATCCCCTGGCTGTCCAAAGGCCTTTTTCAGCAGATTCAATGCAGTTTGGTCCTTAACCCAACAAAACAAACCCCGACCGTCATCGTAAGTCCGAATTTCACCCACCAAACAGCAAAACAAACACCGGCCGTCATCGTAAGCCCGAACCTCGCCCACTAAACGGTAAACCAAACACAAAAGGCGCAAACGCCTCCAAACACAAATCCCAAGGCACAAAACGCCCCCCAAAACACAAAATGGTGAACCGAACACCGGCCATCAAAGTAAGCCCGAAATCCCCTCCTCAGCGGACAGAACTCAAATGGGAACTCTTGAAAGCCCATACGAGACTACGCGTCCCCAGCAGATAAACACCGGCAGTCATCGTAAGTCCAACCTTTCCCCAGCGGACAACACACGAGGCAATCACGCTTCTCAAAATCAAAACACGAGGCAATCACGCCTCTCAAAATCAAAACACGAGGCAAACACGCCTCTCAAAATCAAAACACGAGGCAATCACGCCACTCAAAATCAAAACACGAGGCAATCACGCCTCTCAAAAATCAAGCACAAGGCAATCCCGCCTCCCACAACCACAGTCAGAGGACACAACACATCCTCACGCACGACACAACCACATTCAGAGGACAGAACACATCCTCACGCACGGCAAAACCTCAGTCAGAGGACACAACACATCCTCACGCACGACACAACCACAGTCAGAGGACACAACACATCCTCACGCACGCACGACAAAACCTCAGTCAGAGAACAAAACACATCCTCATGCACGACACAACCACAGTCAGAGGACACGACACATCCTCACGCATGACACAACTACAGTCAGAGGACACAACACATCCTCACGCACGACACAACTACAATCAAAGGATACAATACATCCTCACGCAAGACAAAACCTCAGTCAGAGGACAAGTCACGTCCTCACGCACGACACAATCACAGTCAGAGGGCATAAAACGTCCTCACCAATGTCCGCAGCCCGAAAGGCTTTAAACCACTCGGTCCGGGAGACCGTATAAATCAGCCAAATCGCTATCTGCAGCCCAGAAGACTCTAAACCACTCGGTCCGGAAGACCGTATAAACCTCCCAAATTATTATCTCCAGCCCGGAAGGCTTTAAATTACCCAGTTCGGAAAACCGTAAAATTTCCACTCCAGGACACCACCACGTCCTCACAGTCGATCTCAGCGGTCATGACACT
Source organism: Adenophora triphylla var. japonica (assembly GCA_022495995.1). Classification (NCBI taxonomy): domain Eukaryota; kingdom Viridiplantae; phylum Streptophyta; class Magnoliopsida; order Asterales; family Campanulaceae; genus Adenophora; species Adenophora triphylla. The sequence continues at coordinate 120,434 of JAFEMH010005145.1, read as the reverse complement.
TCAGGGCACCACCACGCCCGCATACACATACAATTTCACGAAGTCGGAACTATGATCAGGCTTGATTCCCGCTAGGGATACGTAGGAATCCTATCACAGGGTCCAGTAAACCGACCTATACGGTCACACATGACGCCACCACGTCCTCACAACCGACCTAAATGGTCACCCACAGGACACTGACACGTCCACACACAGAGTCTCAGTTAAAGGACAACACACGTCCTCGTAAACGACAACACTCACCCCACACACGAACTACGATCAGGCTTGATTCCCATATGGGATACGTAGGAATCCTATCACAGAGTCCAGCCAACTGACCTAAACGGTCACACAACAGGACACTGCCACGTCCTCATGAACTGACCTACACGGTCACCTCCTCTCTCATGCACGCGATCCAGATCAGGACCCTTATCTTATCGACGACCCCACTTCCTCCGTAAGTGACGTCGTCGAGGGGCTTTCGTAAGTACCCCAATCTGGATCGCTCTCTTTCGAACGCACGGGAAACACCGCACACTCACGCAAACGTAGTCTCGAACACTCGGACCCCTCAAGAACCCTCAAAACCCCTCAAAAACCCAAAAAAACACCAACCAAACCAAAGGGGGGCCTTTCTGGGACAAAAAAATACAAAAGGACTTTTTAGGAATTTTGCAAAATTTGGAAAAGCACAGAAGGTCCGTACGGACCTCTTTGCATGCTAATATGTCCTTACGGACCTCTTTGCAACCAGACATCATAATTACAAAATCCTCTTAAAGTCCACATTATTCCCTCAAATCTAGGAAAACTAAATTTTTAGTTTTCATGGAAGTCCGTACGGACCTTCTTGCACATTTTTGAAAACTATAAATAGAGGGCTCCCCCTCCCTCATTTCACACATCTCTCTATTCTCCTCTCTCCCTAAGCCTTCAGGCTGCCCCTCTAAGACCCTTCGGGGCACTCCCGGTCCCTTTCGGTTCCTTCCAGGGCCTTTCGAGCTCCCTCGTGGTGCTCCGAAGCCCTACCGAGCGCTCCCGAGATGCTCCCGCGCTGCCCCGAGGCACTCTCAAGGTATTATGAGGCCTCTCGTGGTACTCCGAAGCCTTGCCTGGTCTTTCCCGAGGCGTCCCGGCCCTTTCCGAGACAAACCGACGATCCGGACGCACGCCGGAACTCTGCCCGAACGCAACCGACGATCCTGACGCACGCAGAATCTCTTCTCGAATCCAGTCAACGATCCCTGCGATCCCAACGCATGCCGAAGCTCTGCCCGAGTACATACATGACAAATCCCAAGGCACGCCGAAGCTCTGTCCGCAGACAACCGGCACATCCCGAAGCAATCCCGGTTCGTCCCGGAACACTATTCCATCCTCAAACACTATTCCCCAGCGGAAGACAGACACGAACCAACATTGGTAAGGCTTCCTTCCTACACTATTTCAATACATTTCAATACGTAGTGTACAATGTAGACATCCGATACATCATGCATTTTTAAAAAAGCACATACACACACACACAACATTTAAAGAAAGAAGGGGTACCGAAAGACTCGTTTTTACGAGGCAACTCGGGTGAGCTCTAATATTCTAATATTCTCTTCCTGAGTAACCTGACCTCCGAACTCAAAATTTCATCACACAACAAAAGTTTTTTAAACTGATGCCTTTTCTCAATGTTTTGGGCTTAATCAAAACGGCGTGGCGACTCTACAAGCAAAAACACAGCGAGACACCTCCACCGACCAACGCAAAAACGGAATGCCAGATGCCGGGGCGCAATCGCTGCGCCTCTCGGATCCGGGTAATTTCACCCCTCCCTTCACCTGTTGTCAATGTTAGCCCTGTTGTTCCATCTGTGCAAGCTGAGGTCCCTGGTCTCTCGCCCGTGGCTACTCCGGCTCCAATAGTTTCAGCTTCTTCAATCAGGTTACTGATTCCTCAGTTTCAGATAATTCTTCTGTGGGTAACTCTTCTTCTCCTCCACCTCTTCGTTATAGAGGTATGCAGGAGTTACTAGATGCTACTGTTCCGTGTTCTCCTCATTATAGTCTTACAGTTGTTCAAGAGGATCCTTTCTATGAGCCTCAGACCTTTAAGCAAGCGTCAAATTTTAAACATTGGCAGACGGTAATGAAAGAGGAAATTTCTGCCCTTGCTAAAAAAAAAAAGACTTGGTCCCCAGTTCCGCATCAACCTCAGATGAACATAGTTGGCTGTAGGTGGATTTTTAAGGTTAAACGGAAAGCAGATGGTTCGATTGACAGACATAAGGCCCGTTTGGTTGCCCAAGGATATACTCAGCAAGCAGGCCTAGACTATGACGAGACTTTTAGTCCTTTTGTGAAGCCATCTTGTGAGCACCCCAACCCGGAACCTAACACGTGTCCCGAGCTGGAGAGGCCCAAACTAAGAAAGACTACCTTAAAATTTAAAAACTTTTGACTTAACTTAGAAAAGAACACAACTTTAACCTTAACATTCAAATACTAACTTGAGTCATCTCTAGGGCTGTAAACGAGCCGAGCCGAGCCGAGCCGAGCTTTGAAGTTTCGAGCTCGAGCTCGAATAAAAAATATCGAGCTCGAGCTTTTCTCGAGCTCGAGCCCAGAATGCATGTTCGAGCTCGGCTCGAATCAAGTTTCGAGCTTTTCGCGAGTTGGCTCACGAGCTTTTCGCGAGCTGCTCGAACTCGAGTTTTAACGAGCCGAGTTCGAGCTTCGACTTATTTTTTGAAAAAAATCTGAAATCAAACGAGCTTTTAACGAGCCGAGCTCGAGCTTTGACTTATTTTTTGAAAAAAAATCTGAAATCAAACGAGTATTTAATGAGCCGAGCTCGAGCTTCGGCTTATTTTTTGAAAAAAAACTGAAAGCAAACGAGCTTTTAACGAGCCGAGCTCGAGCTTCGACTTATATATATATATATATATATATATATATATATATATATATATATATATATATATATATATATATATATATATATATATACTAAAATTTATTCGAGCTTTTAACGAGCCGAGCCCGAGTCGAGCTCAAACGAGTCGATCTCGAACAGAGCTCGTCGAACATACGAGCCGAACACGAGCCGGCTCGAAAAAAATGACGAGCTTGAAAATCGGTTCGAGCTCGAGCTCGAGTTCACCTCGAGCCCACTCGAACTCGAGCTTTTTTCGAGCTGAGCCGAGCTCGAGCCGGCTCGGTTCGTGTTACAACCCTAGTCATCTCCACTTGGAGGAAAATATAAAACAAACTTACTTTAGTTACCACATTACAAAAGTTCACAAAGTTTAAGTTTGAACAAAGTGTTTATATATCCAAACTCCACCAAGGAGCTAAACAAAAATGTAACTAAAAATCCTATCTAGTACAATAACATACCCAACAACCCAAAAGACGCGTACAAACTCCTCCCCGTCCTCACTGGCAGGGTCCTCCTGTCTCAGGCCGATCTAAAACATTAAAGGTAGAAGGGTGAGAATAAATCTCAATAAGTTATTATGAATGGAACAATATGCCAAGCAAGATGCAACACATAACAAGGTGCATATAACACATTGGAAAAGCCATAAACACCTTACATTACCTTGGTTTACCTTTTCCCGACTGACAATAAGTCGTAACACATCGGGAGATAAAACTCCACTCCTTTGTGAACTCCTTGAGCATATTCACATCTTATAAGACCCATTTTTCAGGGAACCATATAAGATACTAGCAACTCTGTGAGGCTTTTGGCTCAATACAGATGTTATAACCCCAAGCTGTGGCCACAGAAGGGGACAGTCACATGTATAACATAATCTGATCACATTAGGTCACACTTTCCATAACTGATCGTATTCCGTTATACCCCTAAACATCAGCTGATTAACACAAGTTCAAGCACATAGTAGTTACTTGAAATGAAATCCACTAAAGGGATAAGAATATAACAACATGGTAACTTATACTTATGTTTAAATCAATAACATAGTGCAACATACATTTCATATACTATTTATATCACAACCCATGGATATGAACACAAGTAAGACAACAAGGCATCATAAACCAGCCCTACATGATCAATGTGTAACAATACATGACCTCTATAAAGGTCCAAGTTCGAATTACCAAGTTGGATTCACTTTGGTTAAGTTACAAATCATGGCTGCCAAGCATTTTCCGAACAATATTTAAAGCCCTTCCGCAATTCCATTTTAACTAATTAAGAAATCATTGTATAGCTAAAGTGTTCTACTTTAATCTTAGATAAAGAGGGTTCATTTATATCCTAGGTAGATTAGGTTTCTAGGCCTTGGAAAATGCTTCAGAAGCTGCAGGGCATGGCACGACTCGTGCCCCAGGGCATGACTCGTGCCCATTGTATACCCCTCCAGAACCACTCGTCCCCATATAGGTATGACTTAGGCAAACCTCAAGGGACGACTCGTGCACGACTCGTGCCACAGAGCACGAGTCGTGCCCTCTGCCCAGAAATCAGTATTTTGCTGCAAACATCAGTAATCCAATTCCCAAGCTACCAAGGACCAATTTACTCTGTTTTAAAGTGACCAAAACCAGTACCAAACATCAGCAATACAACCCCAAACCATTCCATACCCTTTCCAACATAATCCGACACTAACCAATATCATTTTATTACCAAACTTCATGTCGTAATACCATGCAACCATTTTCTTTGGACCAATAACACCATACAATTCATACTAACCCTTATTCTTGATACTACAACATTCAACCCATACTCATTTCAATTCCACTTTTCCAAAACCAATCTTACTAAATAATATTGTTCCAAAACCACCAAAAATCACTTATACAATATCAATAACAACAATACTTATAGGATGAACAACTTTTGGAAGAAAATCATAATAACTTACTTAAATAGTGAGAAATGAATATTTATTTGGCCGGATAGATGCGCTCCCCTCGCCGCCACGAACAAGAATCCGCAATCGATTTTGAAAACGAAAAGGTATTGAAGTGGGTAGAATTTTTAGAAGAAGAAGCTTAGGGTTTGATTTTCTTTTCCATGGAGATTTTTAAGAAGAAGAAGAAATGCTGAGAAAGATTAAAATGAGACTTCAAGGCTTACTTTCCATGGATAAATATTAACTTTTACATTAAAGCTCCTTCAAGAACCTAAGAAATAAAACTAACAACCTTAACTATCATCTTTTACAACAAAGCACCTCAATCTCATATAAATATTTTACTTTAAAAATTCAAATATTATAAAGTCACTACACACTTTATTTTTATTCCTATTAGACCCTTTATCATTAAAGTTAATTCATTTCCATCCTAACTTCCCATAATTCATCAAAAGCATAAAATGAGCACATAAACTTAGCAAGAAGCATAAAAGACATAAAATGAGATACTACCAACCCAACCCCACGTGCTCAACGTGTGCTAAAATAGTGCCTAATATTAGGGTCGTGACAAGCATAACCAATGATTCTTGGCTGGTATTTGGTATCTGATCTGACAGGGCCTTGAACCTCTCCATATAACCCATCAATGACTCCGCCTCTTTCTGCCTGATGTTGCATAAATCTTGCTTTTTGACCGGGCAGGCTCCCGAGTGACTAAAGCGCGACAAAAACTTTGATTTGAAATCGTTGTAGCTCAAGATGGATCCCATAGGCTGGGATAAAAACCACTCCAGTGCATGTGACGTCAAGGTGCTAGCTAGGGCCTTGCACCTTATTGCATCTTTGTTGGTCAGGAGGGACATCGTCACTTCAAAGTTAGCGATATGATTTATCGCCCTCGTATTGCCTTCGTGCTTCAGCAAATCTGGCCTCCTGAAAGTCGGATCAGGCTCGGCTTCCCTTATCTTTTTAGCAAATGGATACAAATAAGAATCCTTCTCTTCCATTGCTTCCCCTGTAGCTTTCTTCAAATCCGCAATTTGCCTGACAATCTCGGCCTTCCAATCTATTTCTTCCTTTTGTTCCTCCTTCCTTGGTGGTTGCGACCTGCTAAGTCTCTTTTCTTTTCGTGGCTTGTGTGGGGAATAGGTGCTATCATATTTCGATCCCGAATCCAACTCCGAATCCAAGTATTGGTAGTAATAAGAATCTTCCCCTCCTCCAGGTACATAATGCACCTTCTTTCTTTTTCGCTCTTTTTCTCCCTCTCCGTCATGTCGTGACTTTGATTTCCCCTTGTTTTCATTTACCTTCTATTTCTTCTACTCATCCCGCTTACCTCGACTTCTTCCTTCTTCGCGGCCACTCCTTCCCCTGGCTGGAGAAGGACTCCGCTTTCTTGTCTTCCCTTGAGTCACCTCTTCACTCCGCTGCGATCCCCTGCCCCTACTAGGCTCTGGCTGCTTAGATGGGGTCAGCAGCATCTCGGCCACGAATTCCTTGGGGATTGTAGTGGGTATCTCGCCTAGCTTTTCCAACATCCTGTTATTCGTCAATACTTGCAGCAACAAATCATTTTGTTGCTTGATGTACAACGCTTCCTGAGCTTTAACTGCCTTTTCCGCATCTAAGGTATCTTTTTCCTTTTCCTTCTCCGTCCTTCCTTCCGCCCTTCTAGAACCAGAGGGAGTCTGGTGCCTCCTCCTCAACGTCCCCATATGGAAGGTATCCCTAGAGTTTTGAGGGGGCTTCCAGGTTTTTGCAGGGAGTTTTAATCTCAACAGTTGACTTGAGGGCCCTTCCCATCGATGTATCCGTCGGCTCCATCTAGTACTCCTCCACTACCTTCACTATCACAAACGCAAACTGAACTTTTTCTGGGTTTCTGCAAGATGAAAAAGGCCTTACTTGGAGAAGGAACTCGTTCCCGGCAATGGAACCAAACTGATGCTACAAGAAATTGAGTTCCGACAAGAGCATCCACGTAGCGTACAAGTAGGATGAAAATGACTGGATTTTTCAACAATGGCCTGCAAAACGAACACCGTAAGCTAAGCCGGGGGCTTCTCCGGCTAAAGCACCTCCGGTGTAAGAGTAAGAATTCTGGTGGTAAACTGATAATGTAGAGAGAGAAAGCTGGAGAGTAGAAGATGAAGCATACCTCTCTTGTGGAAAAACTCTTCTATTTATATCCTTAACCATGATAAGCAATGTGATAATGCGATACGCTGATCGTGATAAGCTGAATGAATTATGAGGTCATCATTAGAAATAGGTGATAGGGTAGCTTGATTTGACTCACTCATCATTCCATACCAACTTTTAGCCGGTATATTAGATGTATATTGGTTTTGGGGGTCGGCTCAACAGTATGATGGCTCATGGCCACATTTAATGTCTCATTCAATGTTGTTCTTTCTCATTTAATGTTGTTCTTTGTGTCAGAGATGGTCCCCCACTTTCTTTAGGCGAGATACTCAAATCGCCAGATTGAGTACTTGGCTAAACTTGGCTTACCAAATTATAAGATCGTAGGGCTACGACGAGATACATGCTTGGGAGAGATGACCAAATCGCCTGATCAGCACATTGACAGTTGACCAACCTTCTATCTCGCCTAACTCGCTCCTCTGTCCTGTGGCAGGTCTGTATGATCTTTTTACATCGCTTGACACTAGCATTAAGTTGACTGCTGGGATTTACTTTTTCACGTTGACGATCACTACATTGCTGAATCACACGTGATCTTCATATTTTGACTGACAGGTGGATTACATTTTATTTATGCACACACACACACACACACACACACACACACACACACATATATATATATATATATATATATATATATATATATATATATATATATATATATATATATATATATATATATATATATATATATATATATATATATATATATATCCAAAAACTTGTAAAAAACGCGTTTTTTTGAAGCTTAACAAAAAACGTGTTTTTAGACTACGTCGTCGACTCTTCCACTTTCTTCATACCGTCTCTCCCGCCCCGTCACTGTCAACAATCGCCATTGAAGAAATCGCAATTGTGAATTCAGATCATAAATTCGATCTCAATTAGTGTTATCTCAAGGTTCGAATTTGCTTATTGGGAGTTAATTAGGGTTTTTGTTTGTTGATTTTTACGAATTTATGAACGTTGGGAAGGATTTGCTGTTGGCTTTGATTGGATGGATTCATTGTGAATTTGTCAAGAATGGTAATCGATTGATTGATTGATTTTGTTGGAGAGGGAGAGAGTGAAGAAGGGGTGTATTGCTGCTTGCTGTTGTGAATTTATGAATGTTGGGAAGGATTTATTGTTTCTTTGTTGGTGGGGATTTGATGTGCCAGTGTTAGGGATTTGATGTGCCAGTGCTAGGGATTTGATGTGCCAGTGTATGTGTTTATGAGTGCCAGTGCATGTGTTTTGAGTATCAGTGCATGTGGGAATTTGAGTGCCAGTGTATGTGTTTTTGAGTGCCAGTGTATGTGTTTTCAAATGCCAGTCCATGTGTTTTTGAATGCCAGTGCTTGTGTTTTTGAGAGCCAACAAAAATTATTACCAGTGTTTTTGAGTGCCAGTGTATGTGTTTTTGAGTGCCAGTGCATGTGTTTTTGAATGCCAGTGCATGCGTTTTTGAATGCCAGTGCTTGTGTTTTTGAGAGCCAGCAAAAATGTTAGTGTAACAAAATGCCCGTTGTAGTATCAATAAGTGCCAGTATAAAAAAGTGCTAGTGCATGTATATTAAGTGACTTTATAAACTAACACTGACACTTGGTTACACTAACACTGACACTTTGTTACACTAACACTGGCACTTTGTTAAACTAACACTGGCACTTGTTTTACACTAACATCAGCACTTTGATACACTAACACTGGCACTTTATTACACTAACACTGGCACTTTTTTACACTGGCACTGGCACTTTGTTACACATGCACTGGCACTAAGTTTCTGGACAAAGAGAGCTTTTAACTGGCACTTTTTTAGACCTGCACTGGTACATTTTTACCATAATCCTGGCAATTATTTATATAACTACTGGCAATTATTTAGAACAAATTCACATAATTCCCAATTGAATTGACCCAAACTTCAGCAAATTAAACCCTTTATCCACACTATTGAAGGACATTCTGTTTATCCAACGAAAAAACGAAGAGCTATGGAATCAAATCACACAGTTATCTCCAATTAATTATGTACCAATCAATAAAGTACCAATCAATTATGTAACGAAGCATAGTTGACAATGGACATTAATGGCGGAACTAGGGCACGAATTGTAGGTTACAAAATACTCAAACTGAGTGAACGCCGGAGAACGATCGGAGCTTGGGATCGCCAGAGAAGATGATCGGAGCTTGGGATGGCACGAATTTGTAATATTAACACTGACATTTATCATGGTTGCCAGTAATTACAAAAATGCCATCGTTTGTTTTGAAAACACGTTTTTCCTTATCTTAAGAAAAAACCAGTTTTTTATAAGACCAACTCATATATATATATATATATATATATATATATATATATATATATATGTATATATATATATGTATATATATATACATATATATATATATATATATGTATATATATATATGTATATATATATACTCCTCCGTCCCGCTCTAAAAGCCACTAATTTCCATTTTTGACGTCTCATTTAAAAAGACACTTTCCCAAAAAGGAAAGTTTTTATTACTATTACACCCACTCATTCTCTCTCCTACTTTACTTTTACACTCACAACATTCTCTCTCCTAACTATTTCTCCCACTCATTCTCTCTCCTATTTAATTTTTCATACTCACAACATTTAAACTTTTTCTCTTTCCTACATCATTTTTCTTAATTTGCGTGTGAGATTTGGTTTGAACATTTTCGGGGCGAAACGGAGGAGTGAGTATATATATATATATATATATATATATATATATATATATATATATATATATATATAGTAGGTCTGTGAAACGCGTTTCTCCATAACTATGGAGAAACGCGTTTTTAATAGCCGAAGATATATGTTTGATAACCGTAAGAAAATTTCGGATATCGGTCTCAAAGGGTTACGGATATCCAGAAGCTTTGAAACGGATATCCAGAAGCCTTTGGGCGGATATCCGTAAAAATAGATTTGAAGGCAAATCCAAGGCCAAGACCGAAATTGCTTATTGAAGGTTTACGGATATCCAGAAACCTTCAAATGTATATCCGTAAACCATCAAATGAATATCCAAAAACATTTTGAAAATTTCTCGATATTCATTTTGAAGGTTTCGGATATCCGAAACCTTCAAATGTATATCCGAAATCATCAAATGAATATCGGAAAAACCTTCAAAAGTTTCGGATATCATTTTGAAGATTTCGGATATCACTTTCATAAGCTTGGATATCCTTTCAAAGGGTTACGGATATCCGAACCTGAGATCGATATCCGTAAGAAATAGGCAATGAGCGTAGGCCAATACAAAAAGTTCGGATATCATTTCTAAAGCGTTACGGATACCCGTAACCCGTTTCTCCATAACTCATGGAGAAAGTTTCTCCCTAGATTTTACGATATATATATATATATATATATATATATATATATATATATATATATATATATATATATATATATATATATATATATATATATATATATATATATATATATATATATAGTATATATTAATAATAATATAAATGGTTTGGATGTCGACCGAATTGCAACCGAATAAATCCATACTCCATAATTTAGTAGTACTTCAAGTTTAGCTTATGTCACAACTTCAACTTGTTTCTTTGCGAAAATATTTTATGTTTGCAAATCAATATGGCCCCACATGCATGGTTCCAATAATTTCCTTTCGTATTATGTAAAAGGAGAATAATGCATATTTTCATCTATAAAACCCCAACACACTTCATTAAGTTCCACAACTCAACTTGCTAGCTAGCTACTTCCTTAAGAATAAGATAGTGAATTTAAGTCATCGCAAAGCTTCCAAAAAATATGGCTTCACAGGCTCTAACAAGTGTTGCCTTTCTCCTCACTCTCAATATTCTCTTCTTCACATTGGTGAGCTCAACTTACACCACCCCACTCCCACAACCACCAAAAGGCCCTATGCCCCTCCCGAGCTCAACACTGCCACCAAAAGGCCCTAATCCTCTGCCACCTACTCCCTGCTCATCACCGCCAACAGAGGCCCCTATGGCCCTCCCGCCCACTCCCATGGTACAGAGCCCTAATCCTCTGCCGCCTACTCCCTGCTCATCACCGCCAACAGAGGCCCCTATGGCCCTCCCGCCCACTCCCACCACCCACATTGTACAGAGCCCTAATCCTCTGCCGCCTACTCCCTGCTCATCACCGCCAACAGAGGCCCCTATGGCCCTCCCGCCCACTCCCACCACCCACACGGTACAGAGCCCTAATCCTCTGCCGTCTACTCCCTGCTCATCACCGCCAACAGAGGCCCCTATGGCCCTCCCGCCCACTCCCACCACCCACACGGTACAGAGCCCTAATCCTCTTCCGCCTACTCCCTGCTCATCACCGCCAACAGACGCCCCTATGGCCCTCCCGCCCATTCCCATGGTACAGAGCCCTAATCCTCTGCCGCCTACTCCCTGCTCATCACCGCCAACAGAGGCCCCTATGGCCCTCCAGCCCACTCCCACGGTACAGTGCCCTAATCCTTTGCCACCTACTCCCTGCTCATCACCGCCAACAGAGGCCCCTATGGCCCTCCCGCCCACTCCCACCACCCACATTGTACAGAGCCCTAATCCTCTGCCGCCTACTCCCTGCTCGTCGCCACCAACTGAGGCCCCTATGGCCCTCCCGCCCACTCCCACCACCCACACGGTACAAAGCCCTAATCCTCTGCCGCCTACTCCCTGCTCATCACTGCCAACAGAGGCCCCTATGGCCCTCCCGCCCACTCCCACCACCAACACGGTACAGTGCCCTAAAGACACTCTCAAATTAGGCGTTTGTGCTAACTTGCTTAGCAACTTGGTCAACCTAGTTATAGGAACCCCAGCAACATCCCCTTGTTGTACTCTCATTGGTGGTCTTGCTGATCTTGACGCTGCTGTTTGCCTTTGCACTGCCATTAAAGCTGGTGTCTTGGGAATTAACCTCAATATTCCTGTTGATCTTAGCTTGTTGCTTAACTTTTGTGGCAATAAAGTCCCTACTGGCTTCCAGTGCGCATAAACTTGCTCTCAAGTTTTTGCTAGTACTCTCTGATATTTAAATTAGTATCTTTCTTATCTTTTTTCCTCCAGGTTTGCTGTGTTCCTAAATATACCCTCGATCAAGGGAGTAGTGTTTATTTGTATTACTTTGATGGAGGAATAAGGCTCCCTGCCTTGCGCTCATAAGTTTTCTTTCCTTTCAACAAGGTTGGCAATGTGTTTACATGAATAAAAAGTGAGATTTTTGTTGTGAATTACCGCAGCGGAACGGATCCAAGCCAAGGAGTAATAATAAGAACAACACACACGAAAAGTAAATCACACACAAAGGAACACACAAGAATTGTTAACCCGGTTCGTTGCAACAACAACTACGTCCGGGGCGCTACCAAGCCAAAATATTCACTATAATATTTTCCGATGTTACAATTTGTCTCTAGGCTATCACATGTATTTATAGGAAACAAGAAATCAAATCCTAGTAATAAAAGGATTCCTAACTAAAGAAAGTATTCTTCTTTCTTCACAAGTCTTCCAAATATTGCTGTCATAAGGAAACATCAATCAAGAGGAAATCCGATCAAATTAGGAAACAGAATCAGTCCAGAATTCTTCCTTCCCGTCTACAGCGCGGCCGCCCTCCATGCCAAGCGCGCCCGCGCAACTGACCCGAGACTTCAAGCGCCCTCGTCCATTATCCAGCGGTCGCGGTCAGAGCCTGGGCGCAAGCGCGCACAGCATGACTGAAACCGAAGCCCCCTGCGATTTTCCTTCATGGTTTTGACTCCAATCCCAACAATCTCCCACCTGGAGACAAACCGTCCATGATACCTTTTCTTGAAACAAATTTCAGTGGCCAGCTAATGCGTTGGTAGCGCCCGGCCTCTTGTCTAGTTATCCAAGTGAGTTGAAGCTGAGCTACGCTTCAACTTAACTGTCGGTTCTACCATGCTCCGAGTCTTCATTCCAAATGATCCTCCCTGCACATCCCCGCTCACTTGCTTGCTAACTATCGATCCTGAACAGCGCGAATCCACGTGCCCCAACAATCACAAGCTTGGAACCTTTGTGTGTTCTTTGCAACCCATCGCATCACCATTCTAGATCCCGCTCCCATGTTGACCAAATTGGCTCCGCGTCGGCCGACTTCATCACCCAATTTTCTATCAACATACCGTTTAGTGAAATTTCTCCCACCATGGCGATCTCGGCCACCACCATTCATCATTGGGATGCGCCTTCGTTTCCCCCAACGACTCATGTTGCATGTGGTATACAACATATTTCCCACGCCGCCACGAGCCACCAAGCTAGCTCCGCGGTTTACCTTCCACGTCCCACAACCGAAGGTCACCACACAACCCTCCTTATCAAGTTGCCTTATGGAAATCAAGTTCCTCTTCAAATCCGGAATATGTCGCACATCACGTAGCCGTAAAACAGTCCCATCCGTTGCTTTGACCGAACAACCCCTTTCCAATGACCTTGACAGGATAATCGCTTTCCCCAAACGAACAACCCCAAAATCACCCGGAACGTATCGCTTCCATTCTTTCGCACTAGTGCATGAATGAAACGTCGAGCCCGAATCCAAAACCCACGAATCGGTTGAACCGCTCCCACCCAAGATTAATACGTCCGCCATCTCTTCAAAGAACATTCAATTCCTTCGCTCTGCTCGACCGCTCGGACAACTTCTTCTAAAGTGCCCCTTCTCCCCACAATCGTAGCAAGTAATCACCTTCTTGCCACCCTTACTCTTTTCACCGACATTTAGTGCTAGCCCCGATGTCCCACCCTTGCTCTTCCTACGAATTTCTTCGCCAAGAATCACATCAACGACATCCGAAAACTTCAGCTTCACTTTTCCTCATCATCAAGAGTAACAGCCACGGAAGACAGTAGGGTCGCAGTAGATTTGAATTCACTTATATGCTTTGTTGCCGACATGCCCTCCACCATCCTTACGTTCAACAGCTTCCTCATTAGATGAGCTTTATTCGCCGCCGATGGTGCCTCGTACATGCTCGCCAACATCTGTAACATCTCCATGGTAGTCTTCGCCTCCAAAACATTCTTCGCCACATCCTTGGTCAACGTTTGCCTAACAAGCCCTAACGCCTTCCGATCCAAGATTTCGAATTTTGCTTCCTCTATGTCCTCCGGCTTTTCCTTTAATGGTAGATACAAATCCTTGTTCCACAGAACATCCTCGATTTGTGTCTTCCAAAAATTGAAATCCGTCCCATCAAACTTTTCGATCAACACCTTATTACCATCCTCCAAAGCTCCCAAGAAATCCATAGCAAAAGACCAGCCAACCAATGATTCGACAAAACCAAGGGCTCTGATATCAGTTGTTGTGAATTACCGCAGCGGAACGGATCCAAGCCAAGGAGTAATAATAAGAACAACACACACGAAAAGTAAATCACACACAAAGGAACACACAAGAATTGTTAACCCGGTTCGTTGCAACAACAACTACGTCCGGGGGCGCTACCAAGCCAAAATATTCACTATAATATTTTCCGATGTTACAATTTGTCTCTAGGCTATCACATGTATTTATAGGAAACAAGAAATCAAATCCTAGTAATAAAAGGATTCCTAACTAAAGAAAGTATTCTTCTTTCTTCACAAGTCTTTCAAATATTGCTGTCATAAGGAAACATCAATCAAGAGGAAATCTGATCAAATTAGAAAACAGAATCAGTCCAGAATTCTTCCTTCCCGTCTACAGCGCGGCCGGCCTCCATGCCAAGCGCGCCCGCGCAACTGACCCGAGACTTCAAGCGCCCTCGTCCATTTTCCAGCGCGGTCGCGCAGAGCCCAGCGCGGTCGCGCACATGACCAGAAACTGCTCCTGCGATTTTCCTTCATGGTTTTGATTCCAATCCCAACAATTTTGTGATATAATGACTTAAAATGATCATCCATGGAAATGGAGAAACTGAAGATTAATGTAGTTACAGTGTGGAAATGCCACACCGCCCAAGACTATTGACTTGTTTATGAACCACAATCACCTGCATAAACTAAACAAATCTCATTCTCTAAATCGATGAATACAATTGCTGGAAAGACATTCAAAGTTATACAAGATTACTTGGATATATATCTTGAATATTTACCTGGCTCAGGATGACAACAAGTCTTGGGATGCAAGACTCGTGCTTTTAGTTTACGTTCATTTGCATGGAGAGTAGGAATTGATATTTTATTATACGAAAATATACTTCAAATCAAGTCTTATACAACTTTACTTCTCTTTCATAATGTTCATTTCAAACACCAAGCACCACGTATTTCAGATTTTCAATACCGTGTGCTCACAGTACTAGAATCAGGCCTCTTACCGACGGAAATTTCCGTCGGTAATTCCCAAGATCCGTCGGAAATGTCCATTTTCCGACGGAAATAGTCCGTCGGATTCCGTCGGAAATAATTCGTTGGTAATACCGACGGACCGTATCCGCCGGTAATACCGACGGATAGACCGTCGGAAAACAGAAAATTCCGCCGGAAATCGTCCGTCGGAAAGAATGTATGGCGGCCGGTTTGCCGGAGCCGTTACCGGAGTTTACCGGCGGATATATTCGTCGGTAATATGAAACGTTGCCGACGGTTAAATCAGTCGGAATCCTTAAGATTTACCGGCGGAAATTTCCGTCGGTAATGAATTTTATTTTTTTATTTTTAATTATATACCGACGGAAATTTCCGTCGGTAATTTGATCAGATTTTTAAAAAAAATTTTTATTTTATTATCAAACCACCTGTAAACCTGTCAAACCTGTTTTAAACAAATCCCAACATAAAAGAAACACAAACAACCTACAAACAACCTGTTTCGCTTGAAACAATCATCAAAATCAAGCGAAACAGGAAAGGGATAAGGGGTAATGGGAAAGGGAAAAGGGGAAGGGAAAAAGGAGAAAGGGAAAATGTTTTGTTTAAACATCAAATAAAGGAAAACTGTATATCAAACAACCTAAAGCGAAAGGGGAAAGGGGAAAGGGGAAAAGGGGAAAGGGAAAGAGGAAAGGGGAAAAGGAGAAGGGAAAGGGGAAAAGGGGAAAGGAAAATTGTTTCGCTTGGGGAAAAGGGAAGTGGAAGGGAAAGGGAAACAAAATATTGTTGTTTGATTACATGCCAAATAAAATGAATGTTTAACTACCACGACCCCGATCACGAGCGCTGCCGCTACCGCTACCGCTACCATCACCACTTCGCCTAAGGTATTGACCGACTGACTCATCAGAAGCGTTACCGCTATTACGTGGCTGTGGTTGCAAATTCATGGTAGCCAAGTATTGTTGCATGCACTGCTCAAGCTGTTGCTCCAATATGCTCTGTACTTGGGCCTCCACCTGGGTTTGCATCTGGGCCTGCACCTGGCTTTGGATCTGCTCCACTCGCCTCTCAACTTCTCTGTTGACCCGATCATCAAACGCCTCTTGGCCCACATGCTGACTGCCGCCGGAAGAAGAAGATGAAAAGTATTGCGTAGTAGGGCTGCAGAATGGCATGTTAAAATACCCAGAACCATGTCCTCCGAATCCAGGTAAGCGGTCTTCCTTTGGTTGCTTGTCTCGGAGGACAATGGCCGCCCAAAGCTTTTCACGAAAGGCGGGCCGCTCGGTGCTCTCAGGCGCCATACTTCCTTCTGCAATAGCCTCGTCACGAGCCCGCCTATCATACTCTTCCTGAAAAAAAAATACATTATACACTATGGTAGAAAATAATATTTCTTTAACTAAATAATTTATAATTTACTAATAGAAAATACTATTAACACTTACATAAAGGGTCTGGTAATAAGGGTTGACCCATTGTGGCCCTGAGCCATCGGCAGCCTCCGCAGTATGTGTAGCCAGAAACACAGCAGCAGCATCAGCCTCATCATCTCCGTGTTTCTTACGCTTAACATATAAAAAAAATTAAAACTTCAAAATTTCATCAAATAATAACAATATATGAATCAAATAGAGTATTGCTTAATTTACAAACGGATAATAAATGAAGTAAGTTTACCATTCTGGACCAAGTCTCGCTGAAGTTAATCGATCCTCCAGTGTGCACACTCCCCCGCCCCTCTTGTGAGTTCCTATTCTTCTTTGCAATTTCTGAATTTTTTTGAAATTTCTCACTATTCCAATAGGCTTCCCACTGCTCCCACGCACTATTGGAGAAATTAGCTGGAGGCAAACCATCCCTTAGCCACTTTCTTTTCATATCATACACTTTCCCAGCATACCGCTTAGCAACCAATTGCTTGAAAGCCGCCTCGATTTGAACGTCGGTAAACCAGGGCATGAATATATGTGCTACAAAAATAGTAAAAGTAGTTAAATAAACAGGGGACTAGTCTACAAACATTACAAAGGAAAGAGAATTAAGTAATTTTACCCGAAACTGGCAATACCAGATAGCGTACACATATTTTGATATTGACTTTGGGGTGGGATAAAATTCCTCAAAATTATACCCACTGAATAAATCCCCAAACCATCTAGCAGGATCTTGACAATCACCATGTATAAACCTATTAAGATATTAATTGAAAAACAATATATCAATATATATACAAATAAAAAGACAATAATAAAATGTAAACATTATATATATGACATTTACAATTAAATAATACTTACTGGCCACTGGGAGAGATAGATATTTTCATCTTTTCTTCCTCATTAATAATTGCGTCCAAATTAACCCGTCCGGATGGTTCACTAACAGGAACACTAGAGCTATCATTACCTGGACTGCTCAAATCATCATCACTACGTCCAAAACCAGAAGTAGAGCCCCTCCCTCCCGTCCTTGGTGAAACAAGACGATGGACAAAACCCGCAACCTTCCCTCTCTTTGAACAATTGTCACCTCGACCCGACATATCTAAACTAGTATATTATATATGTAGACAGAAAATATTATCAAGTAGAACAAAATTTAAATAGTAGGAAGCATTTAAAATAATGACTACATGTCCAAGCAAATTATGGAGTAAGATGTTTGCAGCCAATATACACTATGTTTGCATTTAAATAGTAGGAAGCATTTATTGTCCAAATCATGAGATAGATGTAATATTACATAGCATGTAAGAGTAACCAAGTAAAATTGAAAATCATGAGATAGATATAATATTACAGTGATAAGTGATATAAAATGTAAACATTATATACAAAACATTATTAACACGTATGAATTGCAAATATCACTTTGTTGTAAAGTATATCATTCTCTAGGGTGAAAGGACAATTCATGTCCATTAGGTTTAGAATTGGGGTCGGCTTCTATCCCATCCCGAAATACACGTATGAATTGCAAATATCACTTTTTATACTTGCTTTATAATCGAAAATCAAGCAATTTTAATAGACAATAATGATATTTACAAATCATATAATCGTGCATTTCAAGACTGTCCACACGGACAATTTAAGAATCGATGACTACATGTTGACCTCAACATGATAAGTTAAAAATTCTTAAACGGGTTTCTAAGCTTTTGTGTTTCAACCGTCACAACGTCACGTCGTAACATTAATTTTTATTCATTACCATAAAATGCATAATTTTACAATAATGAATTAACACACATCTATCATATTTTTTAAATTATTAATATTGTGAATAATTTTAAATATTAATTCTTTGTTGTATAATATACTCCCTCCGTCCCGCTAATATTAGCACACTTTCCTTTTTGGGCGTCCCGCTAATATCCGCACACTCCCAAAAAGGAAACTTTATATTAATAAAATATTCACCCAACCCCACTCATTCTCTCTCCTACATTATTTTAATACTCACAACACCATTATAATTTATTACACCCTCCACTCATTCTCTCTCCACTCATTCTTTTACACTCACAATATTTTATTAAAATATCATATTCCTTAATTCCCGCGCAAACAGTGTTTGTGCTAATACTAATGGGACGGAGGGAGTATTATTTTACAATCATTACCGTCACAACGTCACGTCGTAACATTAATTTTAAAAACAAGATGAGAGTCGTTATCATCCACAACTATCAAAACCCTATCTCAGCTTAGACCAAGAAAGACAGAGCAAACAAGTTCTCGACTGTTTGAGCAAAGGATTTTCTGTTTAATATAGGTTTTTTCAGTTTCACTGTCCTCCTCTCTAAGGCTCTCATCTTATTTATATATACTCCCTCCGACCCACTTCAATTGATACTTATTTCCTTTTTGGTCCGTCCCACTTCAATTGATACTTTCCGAAATGGAAAGGAATCTTCACTATTTACCCCACTCATTCTCTCTCCTATTTTACTTTTTCACTCACAACATTCTCTCTCCTAACTATTCCTCCCACTCATTCTCTCTCCTATTTAATTTTTCATACTCACAACATTTAACTTTTTCTCTTTCTTACATCACTTTTCCTTAATTCCCACACCCAAAAAGTTGGTCTCTATTGAAGTGGGACGGAGGGAGTATACATATATGCATATTTTTATTTTATTTTTATTTTTGCTTTTATTTTTATTTATTATTATTATATTTATTATTATTATTATTATATTTATTATTATTATTATTTATTATGATTATATTATATTTTATTATTTTTTATTTTATTTTTTTATTTATTTATTATTATTATTATTATATTTTTTTTATTATTATTCTTATTATTATTTATTAATTTTATTAAATTGATTTAAAACTTATTATTGATAGTAGTGTTGATGGTGTATCAAATTAGAACATTTGCACTAAAGTTGTCGAAAACAGTCGGCACATAATCCTGTTCGCGTTACAACAATCAAATTAGAACAAATTCATTAGTAGCTCTTGACAACTCGAATGCCAAAATCAACAATGGCATGAATTCACTTATCAAAAGAACAAAGAATGCAAATGATCGTATCACCCAACTTCTATAGTCTTGACCTTGTGTACGAAAACCTTACGCGTATAACAAACACATTTGCGGCTTCAAATTGAAATAACTAGTTCCTCGAGTCATTGCAACATAGATTGCATGACAATGAAATGAGAGAACATAAATGATAAAGGCTTCGGAATTGTGTTGGAATTCTCACGTTAAGATTATATTACATGCCAGCATTTAACAGTAAAACAAACAAATATAAAAAATAAACAATCTCATTGATCCCAAGACCCCAATCTGGTTCTTGACTTATTTTTATTTTTTTGGAAATCAAACAGCAGACACACAAATTATTATGCATAGATAATGACAACCAGCACTTGTTTCCAAAATGCTGGCTTTCTTTCCTTCATTCTTCACACACAGAGTAATACTCATTCCAATAACACAGCAATCACAAACCAAAAATTCAAAAAAAAAAAAATCTAATTCAAAGCCAAGAATCAATAACCACAAACAAGCCCCATCACAGTCCAAATCACAATCAAGAAATGAAACTGATCCATTTCCCAGGAATTTATAATCAAATACCCAAGTTAATTCAAATTCCCGAAATTCATATCATGTATCAGAAAACCCATTTCAATTTAACAAATCACAACATAAGGGATTGAAAGAGAGAAAGAGAGCTTACCGGCGAGGGAGACGGCGACGGCGAACGGCTATTTGTTTGGCTGTGTGTGTGCGACTGCGAGAGAGAGAGAGAGAAATCTAGTGAGAGAGAGAAATCGAGTGAGAGAGAGAAAGGGATTGAGAGAGAGAAAGATTTCTTATCGGCGAGGGAGACGGCAACGGCGAACGGCGAATTTCTGGCTCGGCGGCGTCGGCTGTTCAGACCTAGGGCATTCGTTGTTAATTTGCGAACTGAGGAAGCGAGGAAGGCGTAATAAAAATGGGGAAATTTTCATTATATATAGTCATTTGTTACAAACGGACAGTGACCGTCGGTATTACCGACGGACATATGTCTGTCGGTATTACCGACGGAATTTAATCCATTACCGACGGACAAAACGAAAATTAAAAAAAAAAATTCCCGATAAAATGGAAATTAATTTCCGTCGGTAAATGATTTTTTTCCGTCGGTATTACCGACGGACTACGTCCGTCGGTAAATATCCGTCGGTAAATACCCTGTTTCTAGTAGTGTCATTTGGTAAATAAAAATTGTCATTCCAAACTATACCATCTTTTATATCAAGAATGGGTTAATTATCTTAAAGCTACGTTGTTAGAACAAAGACAAGAAAATAGCTCGCAGGAACACAAAATCATACACACACAAACACGAGATTTACGTGATTTACAAGCTTGGCTACGTCTAAGTGCAGGGGGAAAGATTATTATTATCTTGGAATCACAGAGTACAATCTAATCTAGTGCAAAAATTTTGATCACAAAATTCCTGAGTGTGAAAATTCTAGATATAGAATTATCTATGAGCAATTAATTGAACCGTTAAAACCTAGAATTATTGATATATATCACACTAGAAATTAATTTGATTATGTTAGGAGAGGGAAAAGGTACTTATACTTTCCTAAAACACCTAATCCAAATCTAAAAGGATTCCACATTCCTTGTTGAGGAAGAAAACATCCGACCAGCACAAAGCCCAAACCGCCTAGGCCACTCGGCCAGCAACAAGGCACACAACCGATTCTTCCATACGACCATCGCAGTCTTCCATGCAAACTCATCTTGGTCGCTTGGCACTGGTGGTTGGATGCCTTGCTGAGGAGGTATACGACCTCCTTCTTGGCCGCTTGGCCTTGGTGGATTTTCGGTCTCCTGATGGCCAAGGCAGCCTCGTGCTGCGAGCATAGGCCTGATTTTTTCCGATCATTATGACTTTTCCCTCCTTGATCCCAATGCTCCAATGTCCATCCAAGATCACATGAATCACGTTGCTTGCTTGTTCGATACACGATTAGGTGTATTCAATCTTCAATGGCATCAAATCCAACAAATCACCACCTTGACTATGAACCTCCAAATCAGTAACCAAAACCCTCCCTCTGCCTCATCAGATGCTTTCTAACAGCTGCGAACATTTAGCAACTCCAAACAATATTGAAACTTGCTTACCGGAACGGACTTCGTGAATATAGTAGCAGGATTGTCCACATTACCTCTTTTTTCACCTTAATCCGCTTCTCACTACTCAGAAAATGATACCACACATCAATGTGCTTAAGCCTCTCATGATGAGCTTGATCTTTGACTAGACATATTACTCTCAAACTGTCGCAATATACTATAGCCTGATCCTAATGTAACTAAAGGTCGTTGATCAACCCTTCGACCATATCCCCTCTTTAGCAGCATATGCCAATGCCATGTACTTCGTTATGTAGTCGACAAAGTCAACGTAGATTGCAAAGTAACCTTCCAACTGACAACTTACCCATCAAGAGTAAATACATATTCGGTCATAGATCTCTCGGTGTCAATATCCCTGGAGTAGCCCAATTCAAAAACCCTCAACCGCACGTTCTGTACCACCTTTATAAATGAGACAATAATCAAAAGTACTCCTACGGTACCTAAAGATATGACTTAAGTACCTATTTCGTTCCCAACCTATACACTATTAGAAACAGCCTAATTACCGACGTATGCGGTCCGTCGGTATTAACGACAGAAATTTGACAGTTACCGACGGAATATTAAATTTAATTTGCGGGGAATTTTTTTTTTAAAGTTTTCATTTGAGTCCGTCGGTAATACCGATGTAGGGTCCGTCGATAGTTTGACCTATAAATTAAAACCCTACCCCTATCTCAACCAGTTACGCTTGAAATCAAAATCGCTCATCTCCACGCCATTGCATTCCGGCGTTCCGCCGTGACACTCAACGCCGTCGCCGTTCAACTTTAGCCGTTCCGCCCTCGCCGTTCAACTTCGGTTAATCGTCTCTCACTTGGGTTAGTAACCTCTCTCTCTCACTCGCTCTCTCTCTCTCTCTCTCTCGCTCTCTCACTCTTTCTCTCTCTCTCTCTCTATCTCTATCTCTCTCTCGCTCTTTCGCTCATCTTCATTTTGTTGGTCCACATAAACATTTGAGGTTGACATTAGTAACACAAAGAAGCTACTTGAAAGCGGTGTGAAAGCGGTAAGGCTTTACTAATTTATTGGTTCAGTTGACTGAAATTTCAGTAGTCAATTATCTTTTATATTTTTAATGGTCCAATTGAATATCTTAAGTTTTAACTGGATATATGCTATTTTTCTTGTTGTAGGTATTGGTGTTGTTGAAAGAAAACATAGACATATAAATGAAATGGGTCTTTTGCTACTGCTATACTTGCTTCAGAGTTGTCTTCGCAGGAACATTGGACTCCAAATTCCTCTCCTACAAGTCCAGTCTTGCCTCAAATGGACCTGAACTCTAGTACCATTCATGAGGTAATTTATGGTCCCTTTATATAACCTACTGGAACTGCACCACAGAGGTCACACAAGGTGGATGGCCTGCCTCAATACCACGGCACAGATTGACCTCTTGATGAACCCTGCCTCTCTCCAGCTAGGCATGGTTCTCTTAGGCTGGATGAGTTGATTCAACCTACCACTCCTTCCAGTAGTTCCTCTTCTACATCACAGCCCATGGTATCTTCACCACCATTGCCGCCTACTGCCCTGATTCCCAGTCGGACTCCCCATCCGTGGTTCAGACAGTCATCACACTTGGCATACGTCCCATGGTTACAGAAGCTAAAGCTGGCAATTTTTTGTCCTAAACACCTGTTTTCTCTCAGTGCTACAAAATCATACCCTTCTCACTTTGAACCTCATACATTCAAACAAGCGGCTCCCTTAGTTCACTGGCAGAAGGCAATGATTGAAGAACTTGAGTCTCTTCATAAAAATGGGACTTGGTCATTTGTTCCACCTCTGTCACAACACAACGTTGTTATCAACAACACAAGGAAAATAGTTTATGAAATAAGTCCCAAGAATATTATTGATCACCATGAAGAGTATTTATACAAGTAATAGAGAGAATACTTCTAGGACTAGGATTCTAGAATCCAATACAAAGAAGGAATGAGGAAATAAGGAAACAATATAGGACTAGGATTCTAGAATCCAATACAAAGAAGGAATGAGGAAATAAGGAAACAATATACAAAAAGGAAATAAGGAAACTAATTGGAGAGATTTAGGAAACTTCTTTCTCTCTTACATGCCCCCGCAAGATGAACGACCGAGAGGCAAGTCCAATCTTGGACATAATATACTGAAACCGAGCCCGAGGTAGAGGTTTTGTCAATGCATCTGCCAACTGATCGTTACTTGAGATAAATGTAACGCATAAGGAATTATTTTGGACATTCTCTCGAACAAAATGATAGTCTAGCCCAAGATGTTTCATGCGAGAATGGAACCTTGGATTCGCAGCCACATATGTCGCACCCAAATTATCACAATAGATGACTGGAGAATCGGTTGAACCAGAGTTGAGCTCAAGGAGAAGATTTTGTACCCAAATGACTTCAGCTGTGGTAGCCGCAACTGCTCTATATTCCGCTTCGGTAGAGGAGCGAGCCAAGGTCCTCTGCTTACGAGAGCTCCATGAAAGGGCATTCTTCCCTAGATAGACAATATACCCTGTAGTTGAGACGTAGGTATCCATGTGTCCTGCCCAATCAGCGTCAGTAAATGCATGCAGAGTTAGAGGCAAGTCTTTGTAAATAAGTAACCCATTTGAAATTGTACCCACAAGATATCGAAGAACACGTTTCAAGGCAGCCCAATGATCTGAAGTAGGTTTGTACATAAACTGAGACAGTCTGTTGACTGCAAATGAGATATCCATCCTTGTCAGGGAGAGATATTGTAGACTACCCACAAGAGCTCGATATTCCGACGGATCCAAGAGTGGTGTGCCTTTAGAAACCGAGAGAGAAGGGTGCGGTGCCATAGGTGTTGGAACTGGATTGGATTCCGCCATCTGTGATTTTGCAAGAAGGTCCTGTATGTATTTTTGTTGACTTAGGAAAATTCCTTGAGGATGAGGAAGCACTTCTACCCCAAGAAAATAAGAAAGGGAGCCAAGATCCTTCAAGGAAAATCTCTTGGAAAGCATGTTAATGAATGAATTTAATCTCTCCACATTAGAACCTGTAAGAATGATGTCATCCACATAAACAAGGAGATAAATAATGCCATTGCCATGAGGAAGTGTGAACAAGGATGAGTCGGAGACACAATTTTTGAACCCAAGAGAGAGTAAGTAAAGACGAAGCTCATTATACCAAGCTCGTGGGGCCTGCTTAAGACCATAAATAGCCTTCCGTAGTTTGCAAACATAGGAGGGTAAGGTGGAATCAATGAAGCCAGGGGGTTGTGCGATATAAACATCCTCATGCAATGTGCCTTGAAGAAAGGCATTGTTTATGTCGACTTGACGTAGAGGCCACCCGCGAACAGTGGCAAGAGTAAGAATAGTACGAACTGTGGCCGGCTTGACAACCGGACTGAATGTCTCTGAGTAGTCAATGCCCGGGCGTTGGTTGAAGCTCTTGGCAACAAGACGATCCTTGTGACGATCAATTGTTCCATCCGGATTGAACTTGGTGCGAAAAATACATTTACACCCAACTAGATTTTGAGAGGACGAGGGAGGGACCAGTTCCCAAGTGTTGTTGTGGATAAGGGCATCAAATTCCTTCTACATGGCGGACCACCACACTGGATTCTTAAGCGCTTGGGTAATGGTTGTAGGTTCGGCTGAAGGATCATTTAAGGAGGCATGGAGATTGAGTTTGTGGATGGGTTTATGGATATTGTTTTGAGAGTGGGTGACTGGTTTTGAGGGTTGAGGAGGAGGCGGTGGGGGGTGATGAGACTCGGCTGAGGAAGGGAAGGGTGTTGGTTCAGTGGGGGAGTGGTTTATGGCAAGGGACGACTCGTCCCTATTGGGGGGGACGAGGGAATCAGAACTGGAAGAGGGGGAGGCGGATTGGTGGTGGGTTGGTGACGAGGGAGGGTGTGTAGGGGGCGTAGGAAGCTGTGGGTTGGAGTTGGCTGGAGGAAGAGGAGGAGGGTGGGCGGTGTTTGTGGGGATGATTGGTAGGCTGATGGTGCACCATTCATCAAGTATGGTAGAGGGAATGGTAGGGGTGGGGTAAGAGGCAAAAGGAAAGGTGTGTTTAACAAAGTTAACATGGAGAGAAGTATAGATTTTGTGATTGGTGGTGTCTAGGCAAAAGTAGGCACTTTGTGTGGGAGAGTATCCAATGAAGACACAAGGTTTAGAGCGAGGGTCAAGTTTGTGGGTGGTGTAGGGGCGAAGCCATGGGTAACACAGACATCCAAAGGCACGGAGTTTAAGGTAGTTGGGATGTTGTTTGTGTAAGATGGAGTATGGGGAGGCTTGCTTTCAGGTAGGGGTTGGCATCTCGGTTAATGAGGTAACAAGCAAGGGCAAGGGCGAGAGGCCAATATTTTAGAGGCATGGAGGAGTGAGTGAGTAGTGGAAAGTCCGATTTGACTATGTGGCGATGGCGACCTTCGAATAACCATTGTGTTCGGGTGTATGCGGGGGGAAAGTAAGGTGTTGAATGCCAAAGGAGGCAAGAAGTGATCTAAGGCCAAGATACTCACCACCATTATCACTATATATGGTTTTGATTGGGCGACCAAAGTATTTTTCAACAAGAGGTTTGAAGTGAGAGAAGACCGACAAGGCATCATTTTTGTGTTTAAGGGGGTAAAACCATATATACTTGGAGAAGTGATCAACGAAAAAAATATAGTACTTGTAACCATCATAAGAAGACACGGGAGATGTCCAAACATCACTATATAGAATATCAAGAGGACCAAAGGAACGAATAGTGTTTTCATAGAAAGGTAATTTGTGACTTTTATTGCAAGCACAGGAATTGCAATAAAAATCCCGAACAGTTGGGATGTCTAAACTAAAGCTATTACTAAGAATGCATAAAACTGAGTAAGAGGGATGTCCTAAGCAGTGATGCCAATTTGAAGCAGATGAGACTGATGCAGAGTGAACAGC
Source organism: Adenophora triphylla var. japonica (assembly GCA_022495995.1). NCBI lineage: Eukaryota > Viridiplantae > Streptophyta > Magnoliopsida > Asterales > Campanulaceae > Adenophora > Adenophora triphylla. The sequence goes on along the minus strand of JAFEMH010005145.1, from coordinate 93,355 downwards.
GGAGCGGAAAGGAAGCCATTCATAGACGCCGGAGCTAGGTTGACCTTGGAGTAGGATTTTCCCATTAAGATTGTCCGTCACAAAAAAGGAGGAAGATGAGAAGGTGATGGAAGCATTATTATCTCGACAAAATTTGGAAATTGAGATAATATTGCGAGACAGAAAGGGAACATGAAGGACATGATTTAATTTAAAGGAAGAAAAAGGAGTAAGGAGAGAGGTAGAGCCAGTATTTGCGATTGAGAGACCCGAGCCATCGCCTATGAAAAGTTCTTCGGTGCCATTGTATGGAGAGTGAAGGGATAGGTTGGAGAGGTTGTTGGTGGAGTGATGTGTTGCACCACTATCAAGAAGCCAGGAGGAATATTGTTGAGGGTGAGGGGCGGTGGCTGCATAAAGGGCTGGAGGGTTGTTAGGGCGGAAGGTGGTGTTTGGCCGATTGGATTGGAATTGGTTGGGGGGCAGAAGTTGTTGTTGGGGTTGTTGGGCCATGGAGGGGGGTAGGCATAGTGACATTGGGAAATTGGAAACGAAAGGATGGGCATTGGGAGAGGAAGTGGCCGGGTTGACGGCACCATTGACATGTGCCTTTATAGGGTTGTTTGTTGGGATTGAAGTTTGAAGGTTGTGAATTGGGGTTGTAGCGGTTGTTGTTGTTGTTGTTGGGTAGGCGAGAGGAGTAGTTAACAGAGGCTGGAAAGGGGTTGGGGTTGGATTTGGTCTTATGCTTGAGGGATAATTCTCTATTGATGAGTTTTTCATGTAGCTCATCAAAAGTGATGGGGTTTTCTCAGTTTTGGACGGCATGGATGACGGTATCAAAATCTTGGTCATTGAGTTGGTCAAGAATTCTATCTACTAGGTCGTCGGAATCAATGGGTCGGCCAAGGGAAGCAAGTTGGTCGGAACAAGATTTCATATCTCTCATAAATTCGGTGATGGGGCAGTTGCCTTTGGTAATATTTTTGAGGTGATCCTTAAGTTGTTTAAAGTGGCTTTTTTAGGGATTGGCATAAGTTTTTGTAAGGGTTTTCCAAGCATCCAAGGTTGTAGTGCATAAGGAAATAAGGGGAACCAAGTCGGAGGATAACGTAATTGCCAAAGCACCAAGAATCAATTTGTCCTGACGGAACCATGTTTGGTAGGCTGGGTTAGGGGAGGAGACGGTGGTGGAGGGGGTGGCAGGGGTATCTTCGGTGGCAGGGATGGCTTTGGTGGTGGTTGTTAGGTTTTCGGGTAGGGCGGGATGACTTCCATCTATGAATTTGTAGAGGTCATAGCCAATGAGGGTGGCTTCAATTTGGGTTTTCCAAGCAATATAATTTGTGGGGATTAGTTTTAGGACATGAATTAGGGAAACAAATATGAGGGGGACGTTGGGTTCGGCGGGGTTGGGGATGGTTGAAACCTCCGACATAGCAGCGGTATGACGGAACAGAGGGAAGAAAGAAAAGCTAAGGGAAAAAACGAAGCTCTGATACCATATCAACAACACAAGGAAAATAGTTTATGAAATAAGTCCCAAGAATATTATTGATCACCATGAAGAGTATTTATACAAGTAATAGAGAGAATACTTCTAGGACTAGGATTCTAGAATCCAATACAAAGAAGGAATGAGGAAATAAGGAAACAATATAGGACTAGGATTCTAGAATCCATTACAAAGAAGGAATGAGGAAATAAGGAAACAATATACAAAAAGGAAATAAGGAAACTAATTGGAGAGATTTAGGAAACTTCTTTCTCTCTTACAGTTGTGGGTAGTAAATGGATATACAATATTAAATGTAAGGCGGATGGATCAATCGAACGCTACAAGGCTTGATTTGTAGCCCAAGGCTATACTCAACAAGAAGGGGTAGATTATGATGAGACATTTAGTCCCGTCATCAAATTGGCTACCATCCGTACCTTCCTATTAATTGCTCACCCTAGAGACTGGAAAATTGAGCAACTCGATGTGAGAAACGCATTTCTTAATGGTATACTCACCAAGGAAGTCTATATGGCCCAACCTCCCGGGTTTGTGGACTCGACTCATCCTCACCATGTTTGTCGACTTCATCGTGCTCTTTATGGTCTAAAGCAATCACCGCGGGATTTGTTTCACCGGCTTTATGATTTCCTCCTCACCCTCGGTTTCTTTAATAGCCAAGCGGACTCTTTTCTTTTTGTTCATCACCGCCATAGTTCAATCGTTGTAATTCTTATGTATGTTGAAGATATAATCGTCACAGGCTCTCACTCGGCTACTGTTGCATCGGTGATTGATTAATTGTGTTCTACTTTTGAAAGCAGGCGGCTGGGACCTCTTAGTTTCTTCCTCGGCATTGAGGCCACATGTACCAAAACTCACCTTCACTTCGCACAGTCTCAGTACACCTCAGACCGACATCACAAGTTCAACATGGAATTGTGTAAACCTGCTTCTGCTCCTCTTGTTCTAGGCTCGCACCTATTAGCCCTTAATGGAGACCCATTGCCCAATGTGTCTCTCTACCGAAGTATGGTCGGTGGCCTTCAATATGCTACTCTCACTCGCCCGGATATATCATTTGCAGTCAATCAGGTCTGCCAGTTCATGCACTCTCCACGTACCACTCATCTTCAGCCAGTCAAACAAATTTTTTGTTTCCTTAAAGGTACGACTACTTTGGGTCTCTCTTTTAGCTCCTCATCTGACACCTCCCTTCTAGCTTTCTGTGATGCAGATTGGGCTGGATCTCCAGACGATCGCCGCTCTAGTACAGGAGCTTGCGTTTTTGTTGGACCTAATCTTGTTATGAGGACCGCCAAGAAACAACACACGATGGCCCGGTCTAGCACGGAGGCTAAGTATAGAGCATTGGCATCCACCGAAGCAGAACTACAATGGTTCTCCTACCTTTTCCATCAATTGGGGGTATTACTTCATCCACCTCGCCTCTTTTGTGACAACATATCGACACTTCACATGTCAAAAAACCCGGTCTTTCACGCTCGCACCCGGCACATTGAAATTGATTTACATTTCGTTCGGGATTAAAGGAATATGGTCTTGCCTTTCTCATTAACAATCCAATGTATATATACAACCATAATCCCTTAATCATAGGGATTGACTTAGTCTCCTACCATAACAAGAATATTTACTTACCTACCATACAGATATACACATATCTACACAAATATAGATGATTACCTAAATCTCTATTATTCTATATTCTATCAGTCCCCCGCAGTCAAAATGGGAGGAGGCCGTATGCTGAGACTATCCCAAAAATCATCAAAAAGTACACACGGAAGCCCTTTAGTGAATGTATCAGCTAACTGATAACGGGATGGAACATCTAGGACCCAAAATTCTCCCTTTGCTACCTTTTCAGGAATGAATAAAATATCCAACTCTATATGCTTCGTACGTTGATGCTGAACTGGGTTACCGGACAAGTAGATAGCACTGATGTTATCACAATACACCAAAGTAGCTTTAGAAAGTGGGACATGAAGCTCAAGTAATAGATTCCGAATCCAACAGGATTCAGTGACGGCGTTCGCGACACCCCGATATTCTACCTCAGCACTCGAACAAGATAAAGTGGGTTGTCGCTTCGATGACCAAGAAATCAAATTAGACCCCAAAAATAAACAATAACCAGAAGTGGACCAACGGGTGTCTGGACATCCACCCCAATCCGCATCAGTGTAAGCTGTGAGAGAGGTACAAGAGGATCTTGAGAGATGCAAACCGAGATCAAGGGTGCCTCGGATGTACCACAGAATGTGTTTTAGAGCAGCCATATGCTCCTGTCTGGGGTCATGCATATGAAGGCAGATCTGCTGAACCGCATAACTGATGTCCGGTGTGATAAAAGTTAGATACTGCAAAGTCCCAGCTAAACTCCGATAGAATGTGGGATCCTCAAATGGTAAACCGGTCGAGCCTCCAAGCTTGGCATTAGTATCAACCGGAATCAAAGAGGGTTTGCAAGAAGACATTCCTGCACGTTCGAGAATCTCCTCTGCATACTTGTGCTGACATAAGAAAAGTCCCCCGGTCACATGTGTCACAGCAATACCCAAAAAATAATTCAATGGTCCAAGATCTTTCATTGCAAACTCAGAAGCCAGAGTTGCCATAATAGACGTCCGAAGTTTATCAGACGATGCAGTAAGAATTATGTCATCGACATATAGTAATAAATAAGCCCAATCTCGACCCTTAGAATATACGAACATGGAGTAATCTGAACGACTGTGCGTGAATCCCATAGTTTCCACAAAATCTGCAAATCTCTTGTACCATGCCCTCGGAGCCTGTTTTTGGCCATACAGAGATTTCTATAATAAGCAGACATAGTTCGGATGCTTCGGATCCCTGAAACCCATAGGCTGGTGCATATAAACCGTCTCCTGCAGTGCACCATGTAGAAATGCATTTTTAACGTCCAACTGATGTATGGACCAAGAATTGGAAAGTGCTAAGCTAAGGACAGTACGAATTGTCGCTGGTTTCACAATCGAACTAAATGTCTCAGAACAGTCCACGCCCACTTGTTGCGACCTGCCATCACCTACAAGACGAGCCTTATACCTTGTAAAAGAACCGTCAGCATTCTTTTTATGAGAAAAGATCCACATGCAACGTATAATATTCACATTAGAGGGGCGGGGCACCAGTACCCACATCTTATTTTTAATTAGAGCATCAAATTCATCAACCATCACTGACATCTAATTAGGGTCGGACAACGCAAGTTTAGGATTAGATGGCAGAGGAGAAAGGGAAGCCGAGGAAAAAAGATTAAATTGGTGTTTGGGTTTTGTAATCCCACTCATGCTCTGCGTAGTCATGGAACGAGGAGGCAAAATTGAGGCTAAATTGGGCAGTGGGTAGCTGGAGGAGTGGGATGGCCTCGTGAGGTAGGCTGAGAGATAGGCGACCCAGAACTGGCAGGTGGGCTAGCAACAGAAGAAGGCTCAGAAGCACTTGGGGCGACCTGGGCAGGAGGGAGTATTTCCTGGGCCAGTGGGGCTCCAGAAGAGGGTATTGGCCGAGAAGGTTGAGCCGGCCAGCCATGAACCAAGGGATTAAATTGCTGGTCCAAAAAGGAATAATCATGATTTTCGGTAGGGAGATTGCGACTCGACGTAAAGGGAAACACTTTTTCATCAAAAACCACGTTTCGAGAAATAATAATTTTGTGAGTAGTGAAATCATAGTATTTAAAACCTCTATGATTTTGTGGGTACCCATGAAAGACACAAGGATTGGAACGATTATTGAGCTTGTGGATAGTAGTAGCCGAAATTAATGGGAAACACAAACAACCAAAACCCCAAAGATGAGTGTATGTGGGATTTCGACCATAGATAATTTGAGTGGGGGAAAATTTTTTAAGACCTTTAATGGGAATGATATTCAAAAGATACGTAGCCATTGCCAACGCATGATGCCAAAATGAGGATGGCATGGAAGAATGAGCAAGAAGGGTGCGAACTAGATTATTTCTAGTGCGATTTTTTCGCTCAGCTTTCCCATTTTGAGATGAGGTGTGAGGACACGATAATCGAAAACTCATACCCTTTGACTGAAAAAAGGACTTAAATTAATTATTGTCAAATTCCCGTCAAATGTCACATTGAAAGGTTTTAATTACCCATTCAAACTGAGTAGACATATAGGTACTAAAGGAGAAAAAAAATTCTGGAACTTGAGACTTATTTCCAACGGGAAATGTCCACAAAAAATTGCTATAAGCATCCAAACACAACAGGTAGTATTTGTGACCCGAGGAGCTCAAAACAGTTGAAGTCCACAAGTCACTATGCACAATATCAAATGGTAAAACTGTAGGAGAAGTGGGCAGAAAGAAAGGTAACTTGACATGTTTACCAAAAACACAAGAAACACAAATACCATCCAAATTCGTATCCTGACAAGGATTAAATTTTTATTGCACAGGGAGCGAAAAATAGGAGCTCCCGGATGACCTAACATATTGTGCCATAAATGAGGACAAAAAGCAGAAAAAGTTGATGTAGGAGCAGAGATAGGACTGGAGTTGGTAGTGATAGGATAGAGATCCCTGATACTATCACATCTTATTAAACGAGCCCCCATTCGAATATCCTTCACAGAAAACCCACAAGAATCAAATTCAATACTCACATTATTATCAGTTGTAAAACGACGAACAAAAATCAATTTTTTAACAAGTTTGGGAGCATGAAGAACATTTGATAATTTTGACGGGGGAAAAGGGGAAGAGAGAGTACGTTGTCCACACCCAACAATAGGAATAGTATTACCATCCCCGACAGTTATTGATTTATTGCCACAACTCAAATTAAAATAAGATGAGAGCGTACCTGATGATCGCGTCATATGTGAAGTGGCGCCCATATCATGTAAAGGTTCTCATCTGGAACATTTAGGGACATCGTATGCATTGTCGTTTCGATGCCGGTCGGTACATAAGGAGAAGAAGAAGCGCCTGGTCCATGAAAATTATGTGCTTGAGCATGCTTCTGATGCATCATACCATGCAGACCGGGTGCATTAGGGCGAGCCTAACCATTAGTCGGGTAGGGGAACGGCGGTGACACCCACTGGGGTTGAGATGGCCAACCTGGTTGGGAATTCCACCACTGAGGTGGCTGCTGTCATTGGCAGTTCTGTGACTGAGTAGAGTTGCTGTGCCCTCGACCACGGCCATTTTGAGATCTACCGCCACCATTGCCACCATCAAATTGCTGCCGGCAGAATTTTGATTGTTGTTGCGATTCCCTTGACCTTGCCCGCCTGTCTTCCTACCATTACCACGACCATAGCCCTGATTTCCTGACCTATAGTTTCATGTCTGACTACTACTTTCGGCGAAAATTTTTTTAACCTCGTCACCACTGTCTGAACCTGCAGCAATTAGGGTCGAGTTCGTCGTTCTTGATGACATGCTCACCTTCTTTGCCTTCCTTGATTCTTCCATCACTAGCTTGGACCGAACACTATCAAAAGATGGAAGAGGGTCGCTCTGCTGGATGATTTCCACAACGCTGTCATAGTTCTCATTCAACCCCGCAATTGCCTGTAATATCATCCTGTTATTTGTAACTGGTGCATCCACATTTGCTAACTGATCCGCAAGGTTCTTTAATTCCTTGTAATAGGCTGAGATGCTAGGAAAATCATCAAGAAGGACTTGAGAGAATTGATTCTCAAGTTGAACAGCCTGGGAAAGTTTGTTGTCTCGGAAAATCCCCTCGAGAGGTTCCCATGTTTTCTGTGCAGTCGAACCAGGTTTGAGAATGGTCTGCAACAGATCGGGAGAGATAGTTCCATAAATCCATTGATGGACAAGGGAGTCTAATCTCTTCCATAAGGCTTTCTATGATGTCCCCGTACCAGCAGCCGTCTCTGGCGGAATGATATGATCAAGAACATCAAAAACCTCACAGTGGATTTTGAATAATTCCGCCCACGACACATACTTCCCAGTTTCAGGCTCTAGAATTAGAGGTATCCAATTCATTATATTACCTACTGTGAATGCAGGATGCAAAGGAGGGGGAGCCACGAAAAAAAAAAAACCACTGGCCTAGGGATGGAGGTGAAGGAGGCGGCTGACTAAGGCTTTGATACCATAAAGGAATATAGTCCTTGCCTTTCTCATTAACAATCCAATGTATATATACAACCCTAATCCCTTAATCATTGGGATTGACTTAGTCTCCTACCATAACAAGAATATTTACTTACCTACTGTTTTGGACAAATTTCAACAATTAAATTTATCTTATCAAGGATGTTTGGGCACAAATGGAATATAATTCACAAAGCAAGATGAACACGAGGATGTAACGAGGAAAACCTTTGAACAAACGTTCGCAGGGAAAAAACCTCGGGAGGCTTTTGGAAAGCCTACCTAAACCAAAAAAGTCTTATTGATTGTTGTAGCTTCTGAGTACAAAGTGCAGTGCAAGAGTGAGCAAGAGTGTGTAACGTGAATACAGGTGCGTTCTAAGAGAAATATATAGACATGATCGTAACTGAAAAATAACAACTTGACTGCCATGCTGATATTCCGCCTAGAATCTCGCTATCTGTTGATGAGGATCAGCCGTTATCTCGTGGGTTGATAAATGGGGTTACTATGTTGTTGCTTGACCAAGTCCAAACGGTCATATGAGTGAATTATTTTATTCATAATTCCGTTCCAGAAAAATAGGAAAAGTACAGCAAACAGTTTCAAGGTGTCAGTCCAGGATGTTAGTCAAGACGTTACCTCAAGCTGGATGACAAGATGTAGAACATGCTGAGTGGAAATTTTAGGGTGAAACAATTGCCCCCAAAATATTGAGGCTTTCCATGCTGAATACGGAAAGTTTTAATAATTTGACAAGAATATCTTCGTGTGATGGTTGAAAGGAAGTTGCAGAGTCATGATAGGAATCAATAACCGTCATTCTCGGATGACCCTAATATCAACAAATCTCTTCAAATCCCTTCTATACCGGTGCCTTTCCCTATATTATGGCAAGATCATCCTAGAAGGCGCAATCTTCTTCCATATTCACCAAGTTCAAAGTGCAACATTTTCCCAAAAAGTGAGTTTGATTCATCGTACCATTAGATCAGTTTTCTTGAAAGTTCATACTAACATATGTTGTTATTTGTAATGACTTGATCAGGCTTTACGATGAACGATATTGTGGCTAAGTATAAGGGCAAGAAGAAAGTGGAAGAGAATCTACCTGAAGCGGATGATAAGGTCACTTTGAAGAGGAAAAGGGAGGATCAAGATACAAACTCGGAGTGAGGAGTTGTTAGAGAGTCAGGTTATAGATCATTTGAATTTTTGTATGGAGATCCTTTTTGCATATTGTTCAATATCGCTTGTTTGTTGATAACAGGTCGTTTCGATTGCCAAGATGATGTCCAAAGAAATCAGAATGTGGAAGGTAAAATGTGACACCTTAGACATGGATAGAGCTGAGTATGAGAAGGATCTGAAGGATGCTTTTAAAATACTAAGGGAGAAGAAGTTAGAAGTCAGGGCTAAGGATGAAGAAATTTTGAAATAGAGATCTAGACTTGCCAGTTTTGACATGAGACATGAGAGGGAGATGGAGATACTCCGTGATGATATGGTGAACGAGACTGCAAAGGCAATTTTTAAAGCAAGAATCCAAATGATCAAAGAATACCAGGAAGGAGAGCACGTGAATTGGGACTTAGATAAGGAGAATGCACCTTTGCAAAGAATCATTGATGAAAAAGCGGGTGAGGTTACCTCCAAGAAGATTGAGCAGGTTGATAACGCTCAAGACAGTAATACTGAGTGACCATATGATGTTCTTTCTTTTTCTCTCAGAAACAATTTGATGAGGGTTTATCCTCTTAAAGAGACTTTTTTATTTGTAAGGACTCGTCAGTACATTAGCTTTTTTGGAGATGTTGGGTTGGTTCAACATCTTAGTTTTGTTGGGCGTTATTGTCTTTTTTTTCTTTGATATTTTAACCTTGGGATTGCTTCTTTGATTATGGACTCTTTGTTGTTCATTGGTAACATGTGAATGTTACAACCACTTGACGGGGATAACATGTCAATGTTATAACCAAATTGAAAAGATAACATGTAACAATGTTGTACCAAGTTGAAAAGACAACATGTAACGATGTTGTAACCATTAGAATCTTAGTTCTTAAATTGTGAGAAAACATGCGCACGGGCGGGGTTATGATAGCCAATAGACTTAGAAAAGATGTAAAATCTTTTAGACCGTAGGAGGTGGAATACCTTTACGTGCGCATGTGGCATGTTTACGATGATCAATAAACTTTAGGAAATGTATAACCGTTTAAGCCGTAGTAGATGCTTACCTTACCACTTGGAGAGTTTGACAGGTTGCACAGCTGCACATGTTAACCATACGGTTATGCATTTTGGACTATCGCATTGTATAATGACATCTTTTAAAACAGCAATACGTTAGGGTTGGGTGTTAGCTTGGCTAACACCCCTCCGATGCTTAATTTAGTAGAGGTTTTGATTTAAATAAAAAGGAAAAAAATAAAAAAGCAACTGTTTTGAGATAAAGTTCGTACCTGGGTGTGAAAATTGCGATAAATTTCAACTTACATGTAATAATGCTTCAGGTGTAGGGCATTCCAGCTTCTAGGTATTCTGATGCCATCTGGAGTAGACAACCAATATGCACCCTTTCCAGCTTCAGCGTCAATGAGGTAGGGACCCTACCACTTCGGAGCTAATTTTCTCGCGTGCAACTCTCTAGTATTTTGGAACACCTTTCTTAGCACCATGTCTCCAGCCTAAAAGCGTCTTATTCTCACGTTCTTGTTGTATGACCTGGAAATTCTTTGTTGATAGACAGCCATTCTTATCTTGGCTATGTCCCTGAGTTCGTCTACGGTATCTAAATCCTGAGCCAGAACGTAATTGTTGTCTCCGGGAGTGAGCAGTCCATATCTTGCGGTTGGGATGGTTGCTTCTATGGGGAGTACAGCTTCAGTGCCAAATACTAAAGAATATGGCGTCAGTCCCGTAGCATTTTTAGATGTCGTCCTGTCGGCCCATAATACAAGTGGTAATTCATTGGCCCATCTTCCCCTTTTCTGATCTAAACGATTTTTCAAATTATTGATGATCAACTTATTGCTTGACTCAGCTTGTCCGTTAGCTTGAGGATGTACAGGAGTTGATGTTATCAATTTGATTCCCCATCTTGCACAGAAATCCCTGGTCTTTTCGCTGATGAACTGAGAATCGTTGTCACAAATGATTTCTGAGGGAACGCCAAATTTGCTTAAAATATTTTTCTTTAAGAAAGATATGACCTCCCTGTCTCGTACTTGTATATACACTTCCGCTTCAATCCATTTAGAGAAATAGTCTATCATGGCTAACATGAACACTCTTCCCCCTGGAGCTTTTGGTAACTTACCGCCTATATCCATGCCCCATTGCATGAAAGACCAGGATGAAAGTACGGGGTGTAGAGGTTCAGCGGGTTGATGCAAGATGTTACTGTGTCGTTGACATGCGTCACATTTTAAGGCAAATTCCATTGCCTCTTGTCTCATAGTGGGCAATAATATCTTGTTCTAAGGGCTTTGGAAGATAACGACTTACCCCCAGAGTGATTCCCACACTCACCGGCATGTAGATCGTGTAGGACCTCGTCAACTTCCCTAAACTCTAAACATCTCATGTATAGGCCGGTAGCAGATCTTCTAAACAATTTGTTATTAATTAAGGTGAATTTAGATACCTTCATTCTGAAAGACCATGGATTCTTGACGTCCGGCGGAATGGTTCCATCTTGCAAATATTGCACAATAGGTTGGATCCAAGTTGACGTCCTTCCCTGGCCTGAAGAAGATGTTCCCAAAATATTTAGAGTCGCACACTCCTCAGTTTGATTAATGGCTGGATGTTGGACGTAGATGATCGGGATGTTGGTATTGATCATAGCCCCACACACTGATCCGAGATTGGCCAAGGCGTCAGCTTCAGCATTCTCTTTGCGTGGTACCTGTGCCAAGGAAAAACTAACAAAATGCGTCGCTAGCGCTTTAACATGTTGGAGATAAAGTGTCATTCTGGTATTCTTAGCTGCATAAGATCCGTTAAAGTGATTAACTAATAACAAAGAATCAATAAAGACATTAAGATGAGTAACATCTAAATTAAGAGCAGTAGATAAACCCATGATTAAAGCTTCATATTCGGCTTCGTTATTTGTTGCCTGGAATTCACAAGAAACTGCCTGGGGGATTAACTCACCTTGAGGCGATTTTAACAAGATGCCCAGTCCTGCACCCCGTGAGTTTGATGCTCCATCTATGAACAACTTCCAATACCTGGGGGAATTATTACCTTCGAGATATTGGACTTCTAGCTCCACTTCAGGTTGCAAGGTAGCACTGAAATCGGCTACAAAATTCGCAAGGGCTTGTGACTTGATTGCACTCCTGGGTTCGTAAGAGATTTCATACGTGCTGAGCCTGACTGACCATTTGGCCATTCTCCCTGACATCTCAGGGGTTCTCATAATAGTCCTGATAGGATAGTTAGTTTTAACAATAATAGGATGCGTTTCAAAAATACGTAATTTAGTAGATGCATTGATTAAAGCGAGAATAAGTTTTTCTAGATGGGAGTACCTGGTTTCCGTGTCTAGAAGAGATTTACTTGTATAGTAAATGGGGTGTTGACCGCCTTTATCTTCCTTTACCAGGACAACACTTACTGCACTTTCTGATACGGCTAGGTATAAGTAGAGGGATTCCCCAGGTTCTGATTTAGCGAGAAGATGTGAGGATGTGAGATACATTTTGAGGTTCAAGAAGGCTTCTTCGTGCTGCTCGGTCCACTGGAACAACTTGTTCTTCCTCAAGACGTCATAGAACAATTTGCACTTTTCGGAGGACTTAGAAATAAATCGATTTAAGGCCGCTACTCGCCCTGTCAATCTTTGTACATCCTTGATGTTTTTAGGGGATTGCAGGTTGAGGATAGCATTGATTTGTTCTTGGCTGGCCTCGATTCCCCTCTTAGTCACTATATACCCAAAAAAACTTCCCAGCTCTAACTCCAAAGTTGCATTTGGAAGGGTTCAGCTTCATATTGAAGGCTTCTAAAATGTCGAAGGCTTCTGTTAAGTGTTGCACATGATCTTCTATATTCTTGGACTTTACCACCATGTCATTTATGTATACTTCCATCATTTTTCAGAGATAATCTTTGGACATCTTGTTCACCAATCTTTGATAGGTTGCCCCTGCATTTTTTAGTCCAAATGTCATGGCAATATAACAATATATACCTTCGGGAGTTATGAAGGCGGTATCTTCTTGATCTGAAGGCTCCATTTGGATTTGCTGATAGCCCGAAGAAGCGTCCATGAAGGTCAACACGTTATGGTCAGCTGTTTCGTCTACCAGAGAGTCGATATAAGGTATTTGGAACGGGTCCTTGGGACATGCTCTGTTCAGGTCGGTGAAATCTACGCATACACGCCATTTCACGTTTTTCTTCTCAACAACCACTACGTTGGCGAGCCACCTGGGGTACTATACTTCCCTAATCATCTTGGATTTTAGCAGTCTCTCCACTTCTTCCTTGAGGATTTGATTTCGTTCGTGAGCAAATTTCCTCCTCTTTTGATGGATCGACTTGACGGTAGGGTCGATATTCAACTTGTGAGTTGTGATGCTTTTGTCTATCCCAGTCATATCTTCATGTTTCCAAGCGAAATATAACTTTCTACTTTTCAAAAAGTCGATCAGCTCCTTCTCAATTTTAGGAGGTATGTCAGCTCCAACTAGGACGTGGGCATCAAGGTTGGAGGTGTCCATGGGCACTTTTCTTACGTCATACTCGACAGCCTCCAAGATGTCCCTAACGCCTTTCTATAATTGCTATGCTAGACGGAAAGTAGAACATGCTTTCATATCTGTCTTATAGCACTCCTTGCCGGCTTATTGGTCTCCTTTTACTTTGATTACACCCTAAGGTGTTAGCATCTTGAGACACTGATGGTATGTCGATGGGACGGCCTTCATGCTATGGATCCAAGGTCTCCCCAAGATGAAGTTATAGGCTGACGGACAATCAATCACACAAAACCTTTCCATTGAGTTTAATCATTCAACATAGACTATTTGGTTTCCCCACTGAATCCCACTAGAACAGAGTGTTCTTCACAACTTCTGTTAAGGGAACTGACATTTCTTCCAAGGTGCTTTTCATGACTAAGTTGACCCGTTATCAACCAAGATACGTTTAACCTTTCAGTTGGCAACCTGCAAGGTGATAACTAACCCATCATGATGAGGATTGTTTCACCCTAGAATTTCCACTCAACATGTTCTACATCTTGGACATCTATCTTGAGGTAACGTCTTAACTTACATCTTGGACTAACGCCTTGAAACTGTTTGCTGTATTTTCCTATTTTTCAGGAACAAAAATATAAATAAAAATAGCTCATTTAAACGACTGCATGGACTTGGTCAAGCAACAACACAACGGTCCCATCCTTCAACCAAGGGATAACGACTGATCTCCATCAACAAATGGCGAGATTCTAGGCAAAATTCCAGCATGACATTCAAGATGTTATTTTTTCAATTACATTCATGCCTATATATCACTCCTAGAGCACACCTGTATACACGTTACACATTTTTGCTACTTTCACTCTGCACTTGTACTCGAAAACTCTAATACTCAATAATATTTCTTTGGTATAGGTAGGCTTTCCAAAAGCCTCCCGAGGTTTTTCCCTCGAACGATTATTCCAAGGGTTTCCTCGTTACATTCTTGCATTCATCTTGCTTTGAGAATTATATTCCATTTGTGCCCAAACATCCTTGATTAGATAAATTTACTTGTTGAAATTTTTCCAAAATAATTTGGCGCCGTCTGTGGGAACTGTGGTTTTTTAGATTCCAATCAAGATGAGCAACCCGACTTCGGCTATGTCTACCCCCATAATCACATCTGGGGCAGGAACCAGCGCGTCAAGCTTGCCTGTAACGTCTAGCCTGCATCCACCCATGGGTTCCGGCGCTATCACGTCCCAAAGCTAAGGGCTCGGCCTGGGTGGACCTTCATCCATGACCCTACCTGGAATATCGATAGAAGTTATAACTGCCATGATGAGCATGATGCATCAGTTGAAAGATCAGCTCGATGGACAGCAGCAGACCACTCAGACGATCTTCACTCACCTCGACAAATTGAGACGTGATTTTTCGGCTTCAGGGCGCAGCATTCCACTTGTCAGCATGCTCGAGATTTCCCCTTTGCAGCCTAGGACTCTTTTTCCAGGTGTCAGGACGAGTGCGCAAGGTGGACAAGGCAGCACGTCCATGTTCAGCACCGTTCAGACAGAAAGCACTACCGTCATATCCAACCCGATATCGCTGTCATCATGTTTCAATTTTGTGACCCCACATCCTGTGGGGCAAACAGGGAGTTTTAACCTATTCAATACTCCTTTAAATCCTTTAGTTGCTACTAACCCTGTTGCAGATACCGCCCTTGCAAGAAAAGTCCAGCAACTCAAGGAAATCCTCATGAAGGTTCCCGGAGTCACCCTGCCCTTCAACCAGGCATCTCCAACCATCCATCATGATTCACGTTTTGTTCCTGCTATAGCTGGGGTGGAGATCCCTAAGAGATTCCAAGTACCTCCTGTTGGGCCCTACATTTTTCGGTCAACATGTTTACAACTTACACTTAACAACTTGGTACTAACAACTTGAATTATTCCATTTACCACTTGGTTTCCTACAGGTTGGGACCAGTAACGCTATTCCTATTTTATAGGGATCGTGCCAAAGAAAGCGAAGACCAGGTCAACCACGTTTCTTCAGCAATCAAATCACTATCTCCTCCTCAAACGAACGAGTGCGGATATATCTCCAAGGATCAACCCTAATTCCGAGTTTATAGGCCCGTAATCCTCTTTTTTGTTAATTAGTTTTATTTTTGAGGTATAAAAGGGGGAACACACACTGTATTTTCACACACGTTCCTCACTAGCTTAAGCTCCCTTTTTCATACGCTTTTAGCATTGTAATCTCAAGAGAATTCTTAGTAAACTTTCGGTCAAGGCAGGAGCCATATCCTCCCGGGGTTTTGTCTTGGGAGAACAAGTTGTTCAAGGGCTTTCCCTAGTCAACAAACATCTTGTGTCCATTTCTATTCAACTTGATAGTCATTGTACCTAGATTCATATCACTTTAGTCACTTTTCCCATCACAAAAATATAATTGTTGAAATTTGACCAAAACAATTTGGCGCCGTCCGTGGTAAACTTTGATTAGTCAAGCAGAAATGGTTAATCCATCTTCCGCCAGCCAGTCGGCCGCTTCCTCGTTTCCAATGCCCAAGGCAACCCTCCTCCAAGTGCGGAAGCTGTCAATCTGGAGATAATGTCCAACATGGCGGACATGATGAAGAAAATAGGCGATCGGTTGGATGATCGGCGGCGTACGAATACCATGATATTCAATGCCATTGATAGTCTGCGTAAAGGGAAGCAAGCGGAGACTCAAGTATCCACTCCGTTTTCACCTTTACTTCCTAGATCTTTGTTTGGTGCAGGTACAGGACCGAGCCATGTTGGAGATATCCCGATGTCCAACACCTTGCCAGCGGAAAGCACGATTGTGACATCCATTCCAATTGAGCAACCAAGATTCGGCCTATCGGCCTAGCCAATCCGCGCTATCATCTTGCTACACTTATGCTACACCCTCGGTGGGGCAAACAGAAGTTTCTTTAATGCTTTCGATACTTTCGCACCTCAAGTTAATAATGCTCCTCTTTTCGCAGAAAACCAACTTGTTAAGGAAATGCAAACCATTAAGGAGTTGCTCCGAAGCGTGCCTGGAGTCAACTTGCCGTATCACCAAGTCTCTCCAACTTGCTACAACGAGTCTCGTTTTGTGCCAGCAATAGCCAGTGTGGAGATCCCGTAGAAATTCTCGAGTCCCCATATGAAGAAGTATGATGGGAGTACCGATCCAGCAGAGCACGTGTTGCTGTATCAAGAGTCAATGGATATCATAAGTATCCCTCCTATGTTTAAAGAAGCATGTTTTTGCAGGGGCTTTGGCTCAACCTTGTCAGGACCGGCCTTAAAATGGCTAACGGGGCTTCCTCTAAACTCTATTTCATCTTATGCTCAACTTGTCAATATGTTCATTAATCAGTTTTCATGCAACAGGGCATTTGACAAGTTGACTAGTGATCTTTATAGAATTGTGCAACAGCCTAACGAAAGTCTTAAAGAGTATTTGCACAGGTTCAATAAGGAGGCAGTGACTATACCCAACTTGGACGTGTCCACAGCAACGGAGGCATTCCGCATAGGCTTGAAGAAGAGCTCATTGTTTTACAACGAGTTGGTGATGACCCCTGCGAAACAACTTGAAGAAATCAGAACCAGGGCCTTGCCTTACATCCGATTGGAGGAAGATAGCTTGGCAATGGGGAAATCAACTGGGAGGACTCCTACTCCTCTATTTGAACCCTCTGACAGACGATCGGACTCCCATCACCCTAAGTCCAACAGGGGCAAACCCCCTGTTAAAACTGAACCTTCTAGGATTCATGTTGTAGATGATGATCAGGAAGGTGATGATAATGATTATCCACAAATTTCTGAATATTGCTTTTCTGTGGACATTGCAGGAATCTTGTGCGCCATGGGAAATCTTGGAGATAAAGCAAGATGGCCCAAGAAGAATGACCAGTCAACAACTTGGAAGGACAAGTCCAAGTGGTGCGCGTTTCATGAAGATTTTGGGCACACCACCGAGAATTGTTTCGCCTTGAGGAAGGAGATTGCTCATTTATTGTCCAAGGGTCTTCTCAAGGATTTGTTGGGCAAGAAGAGGGTCAGGAGTGAATCCAAAGAACCTGGTTCAGAGGAGCAATCTAGGCCCGAGAAAGTTGCACCCCCTCCGGCCACCAAGGTAGTGAATGTTATCTCAGGTGGGTCTCATATTTGCGGCACAACTTACTCTGCCGCCAAGCGTCATGCCAAAAGCTCTAAGGAAGATCAATCAGAATTGCCTTCAAGGCGTCGTGACTTCACCGATGGTCATGTTATTTCCTTTGAAGATGAAGATAAGGACAACACGTTGGACCCTCATCATGATGGTCTAGTTGTTCAGGTGCAGATTGCTAATTGTGTGGTCAAGCGGATTCTGATCGATGGTGGCAGCTCGGTCAACATCATCTTCACCCATGCTCTTGAAGATATGGGCATCCCTCTGTCCGAAGTAGTGAAGAATTCATCCGTACTGGTAGGGTTCAGTGGTGAGGTGAAGCAAACGGTCGGAGAGATCAAGTTGCCCATCTACCTAGAAGGTATGAATTCCATGGAGAGGTTTTGTGTGATTGAATGCTCTTCCTCGTACAATGTCATATTGGGAAGGCCTTGGATCCACAACATGAAGGCCGTGCCATCGACTTACCATCAATGCGTCAAGTTTCCAACACCTTGGGGTGTTGCCAAGTTGAAGGGAAACCAGCAAGTCTCTAAGGAATGTTACAAGATCAACATGAAAGCAAGCTCGACCCCTCGGCAAGCATAGCAATTAAAGAAAAAGGCCCAGGACATTCTTGAAGCGGTGGAGCACGATACAAAAAGTGTTCCTGTTGATGCATCAAATCCTGAGGCCCAAGTGCAAGTTGGGATAGACCTACCGTCCGAAATCGAAGAGGAGTTGATCGAGTTCCTAAAAAGCCAGAGATGCTGTTTCGCTTGGAAACATGAAGACATGACAGGGATAAGCAAGGATATTATTACTCACAAGTTGAACATCGATCCGACCATCCGTCCTGTCCGTCAAAAAAGAAGGAAGTTCGCCCAGGAGCGGAACCAGATCATAAAGGATGAAGTTGAGAGGCTTCTAAAGTCCAAGATGATCAGAGAAGTTCAGTACCCAAGGTGGTTGGCTAACGTTGTAGTGGTGGAGAAGAAGAATGGCAAGTGGCGAGTATGCGTGGACTTCACCGACTTGAACAAGGCCTGCCCAAAGGATCCATTCCCTCTCCCTCATATTGATTCTCTAGTTGATGAGACAGCCGGCCACGACATCTTGACATTCATGGATGCATCTTCCGGGTATCAACAAATTCAAATGGAGCCTTCAGACCAAGAAGATACAGCATTCATGACTCCAGAAGGTATATACTGTTATATTTCTATGCCCTTTGGTCTTAAAAATGCAGGGGCAACCTATCAAAGGTTAGTGAACAAAATGTTCAAAGACCAACTTGGCAAGACGATGGAGGTCTACATAGACGACATGGTGGTCAAATCCAAACACATTGAGGATCATGTGGAGCACCTTGCTGAGGCATTCAACATCTTGAAGGCCTTCAACATGAAGCTCAATCCGGCGAAGTGCAACTTCGGTGTTAGAGCAGGCAAATTCTTGGGATATATGGTAACCAAGAGGGGAATCGAAGCAAGTCCCGAACAAATCAAAGCCATTCTCAACTTGGAATCCCCTAAAAACATCAAGGACGTACAAAGGTTAACAGGTAGAGTAGCAGCTTTGAATAGATTTATATCCAAATCATCTGATAAGTGCAGGTTATTCTACGAAGTGTTAAGAAAAAACAAACTTTTTCAATGGACTGAACAACTGTAAGTGCTCCAATTTGAGCTTGTTAGTCTTTTCGTTAGAAAATTAACGAAAGTCATAACAATTACTAACATTCCTAACAATCCTAACTTTTCTAACAAAGTAAGGGTAAAATGGGCATTGCTATTTAGAGTTAAACCTTCCAAAGAATCTCAAAAAGCAAAAGAATTAAGAAAATCCCGAAACAGCAAGTTGAAAAACATTTTCTGCTGAGATTTTTGAATTTTATTCCTTGTGTCCAAAGCTGGAGCTGCATTTAATGAACAGTGCACGCCAAGCAGACCAATCCGCGCGGATGACTTTGCAATTTCCAGAGGGCTATAAATTGAGCCCTCCAGTCACAAAAATAAGGAGCCACAACACATTTTGCACCGAACCTCTGGCGAAATATAGAGAGAAAACAGTGAGAATTCACTTGAATTGTCACCATTTTCTCTCCAATCTTTCCCAATTCATACTCATCCACTCACTCTCATATTAAAGCCCTAAACACTCATACATACAAGCCAAACACTCAAGAACACAAGGAAGATTGGTAAACCCTCCTTCTCCTAACCCTAAATCTCATCCATGCATGCATCTTCAAACTACAAAATGTAGTTCCTTCATCTTCTTGCTTTAGATCTAAGAAGATCACCATGGAAGACCATCTCCATGGATGATCTTCTACAAAGATCAAAATTATTTTCAAGTTTTCTTACTTTCTTGCAAAGAAAACTCATTTTCAAAACCCTAAAAACCATTTTCAAGCATAAAATCTCATTTTCAAAGGATAAAAATCCCCTTCCCAAGCAAATGAAATGCTTAGTCCTAATGTACCCCAAGGATGGTTTGGTATAGTTGATTCACCACTAAAATGTCTAGTGATCACTAACCAAAACCTAGGGAAATGGGGACAAGCATGGATGCAAAACCCCCTTTAAAATCATATTTTCTTTCTTGAGAAGTTGCTGTCCAGTAGCAATTTTCCCAGACCTCAGTCCATTGTCTTAATTTTTGGACACAGATGAACTTGGAATTTGGTGTTGACTACAAAACACTTTTTGTAGCCAACATCCAGATCTTTCCAGACATATTTTTACTTTATTTTTTGGGTGAGTAAAACTCCTCTTTTCAAATTTTCTTTCAGAGGCTAGTTCATCAGCTTCTGGGAATCCAGATCTCATATCTGAGGTTTCCAGAAGGTTTTGACCCCTCAAATCTTCTCCAAAATGGAAAATTCCTTCGCACAAACCTTATTTAAGGTGTCTAGAACAACTTTCATTCTCTGAGTTTATCCAGATTATGAAGTTTTAAGACCCTTGAATACATTTCAAAATCAAAGGTCCACTGCCTTTTTCATTCTGGCAGAAATGGCTCTCAACTTCAAAAGGTCTTTTGAGTACCAAATCTCAATCCAAAAATCTTCCAAAAAATCATGGGATCAGTTTAAAGTCTTGAAAAGATATCCCTATTTTTACTTTTCTGAGTTTCAACTTATTTTGGCCAAAACATACACACACACACACACAAATGATTTTCAGCTTGGAAGACTCGTTTTACGAGGCATTCCGGGTGCACACTAACGTCCTTCCCGGCGTGTAACATGACCTCCGAACCTAAATCTCTGATCTCGGGCTTTTTTCAAAGTTTTGGCCCTCAAAATTAAAATGGCGTGGCGACTCCGTTTTCGTTGATTTTTTCAAACAAAAAATGGGAAAATTTTCGATACATTCACACATCATCACAGTGGCGACTCCGCTGGGGACTAAGCTTTTTTTTTAAAAAAAATGGTATTTGGTATATTGGTGGAAACCACTAAATTTCCCGTTATCGCCTCCTAACACGAGTCGGGGATAAATTGTGGTCTAACAATCCCACGTACCGGTATCACCGTTTTCAAAAAAAAAAAGCTTTTGAGGGTCAAGCTTCCGTCCCGGCTTTGAAAATCATTTTTGTGTGTGTGTTGATTTTTGCACAGTTTTCATGTTGTTTTGGCCGCCTCGGAGAAAGTCAAAATTTTGACTGTCGGAATAATGTCCCTAACTGTCGGAATTTTCGTGCTTACGTGCTTATGTGCTCATTAAAAATTTCAAAAAAAAAAATTCAAAAAAAAAAAGATTTTCAAAAAAAAAAGAAGAAGAAAATTCTCAAAAAAAAATCATGCATCATATTTTTAAGACACATAAAAAAATCTCTATTTTACTCAGAAAAAGAATATAGACTGCTTGCACACTACGCGCACGTGACCGTACACTGCACACTACGTCCTTAACCCGGGGAAATCCTTGTCGCGGTCCGTTTGGTCTTATTACGCCTCTCGGATGAGCACAGGACTACCCAAACATCCCATGGAGCCTCGTGTCGACCATGCACTTGTCCGTGACACACTTTGTCCGAGACCCGGTTGGTTTTTAGTCTGGTCTGTGTCATGCCCTGTCCGTGTATAGACCTTTCCTTTCAAGCCTTTGTCGGCATACCGACTCAATATCTTTCGGGGACCCTAATCAGTCGAAGTTCTGCCGGTTTTCCGCCGCAGACTTTGACCAAGATATTGACCGGCGCCTTGACTTGAACTCTGGCTGGCACAAATTATACACTGACTCCCAAGCATGACACTGAGTCATCAAGGATTAATGAATATTCCATGCCTAATTACGGCTTAACTGACGACAAGTCAAGATCAATCGTGGACATTTATCAGTCCAAATCATGCCGACTCTTCGTCGAGCCCTCGGACATGATCTTGACTTTTGACGTCAGCTTTGTCCGTAATTTACATCGAATGCTCGTTAAGACTGGATTCCACAGACTTTTAGGATCGTTTTTCTTTCGGTCGGTGGGACCCGCTTGCCCTGTAGGACCCTCGCAGGATGTCCTCCTGGGAGGTCGAAATGCAGGTGGAATGCGAGGGGCTTATGGGCGTGGTGACGGGCCCACTGATCCAGGAATCAGAGTAGTTTGCGAAAAAGAAGAGCAATCTTTTCCAACCGATTAGGTTAATAAAACATGTTTTAAGTAAACGTGAACAAATAACTGCATGTTGCATGAGCCTAAAGCCCAAACACCTACCCTCCTTCCATTCCCAGACATCTGAACCTTCATGTCCTTTCCCCCCGCAGCTCCGCACAAAGCTTGGTTTCGGGCACCGGGTCACCGTTTGATCAGTTGGGAAGAGTCAAGCGCATCGTCAGCTTCACCGTTTGTTCCGACTCCGGGTTTCAGAATGTCTGCATCAGCCGGTAATGATGGGGATAACGTTGCTCCGTCCTCCAAAATCCCTCGGACAGCCAGTATTGGATCCAGTTGGTGAGACGGATGAGACTTCGACATGAGGCTCAAATTGATAACCTTCTGGGGATTGTCGCAAGTCATGGTTTGACTGTCGAGTCTAGATTCCGATGGCACTTTTACCGCAAAGAAGGAAGAGGGTTCTCCTCCTCTTCTTAATAGTCCGGATACATCAAGATGCTACCCCAAGATTCCTATGTTTCCACCGCGGGACTCCTGCCGACTTGCAGGGCAGCTGGCCCCCGAACAGCGGTCAGACGAAAGAGTTCGGTATGCCTGTCAGTTGTCCCCTCTCAAAGTGATGATCCCACAAATGTCAGCCTGAGTGATGAAAATCAGGGACAGTTGAAGAAATATGGTCAGCCATCAAAGCCCTGGAAGAACGCAGAACGGGCAGCGGCCTGGATTGAAGAGGCCACACGCCACTTCGGGACCTTAACAATATCCCGGCTGGCTGGGGCTACCTGAAGGACAAACATGTGCCCGTTCCCGGGACCTCAATGTCTCTCATTATCCGGCGGAGTCCAATCACTCGCTACCAGATGAGCCCGGCAGATCCCCAGGACCAGTTCCACTCAAAGTCATCCCAGCACCGCTCAAACTGAGGTCCCAAATCCGCCACCAGCCGTAGAACACATTTGGTGGGATATTTGTGGCTGTCCCCGATTGCCTTGAAAGGGACTATCTGGACTGGATACACGAGGACCGTCCTCCTAAGAAAAAGAAAATTTCCTCCAGCAAAAATTGAAGGAGAGATTCGAGGCCGGTGATAACGGTGTGGGAACGCTCGGGGAGCCATCTGGGGATTTGATTATTATGTACTCTACTCCAGTCAGTCTTCCCCAAAGCAAAAAGGGGTAAAAGGGCAGAAAAGCCTTGCCAACGGCAGAGTTGAGACTTTCGGATGCAGTCCTGCGGAGCGGAAGTCCAACCCCCCTCGGGGTCAGCCAAGGTTCAGTTTGTCCAGTTCCCGAGTATACACCGATGAAGAAAAACCGACGCCAGTCTGGCGCCCCCACTCAATCAACATGTTGACTGGGGATGGCAACCGCCACAAAAGGCATCAGTATAACCCAGGGGCTTCGGCAAAGACTCTACCTCGCAAGAAAAAGGCACGAAGCGACAGGTTTAATGACTCTCTATCCTGAGACAAGGACCAAATCTATGATCCTCACCTATATGGGAGTATGATCACCTTCTGCAATGAAGCTTTGTACATCACTATTCGGCTCAACACCATGTCACTCCCTGGGGTATTAGTGGACAATGGATCATCGGTAAACGTCCTTCCCCTCAGCATGATGAGGGCCCTCCGCATAAATGAAAGGCGCGTGATCCCATCTACCGGGCTGTCAAGGCCTGCGACGGTTCGTCTCGTCCCATTCTGGGACGGTGACTCTGGAACACCAGTGCGAAACCCAAATGGTGCCCGCAAAGTTCCATGTAATGGATATCCTCAGAGTTCACAGCCCTGCTCAGGCGCCCTTGGTTGCATCACATGAAAGCCGTAGCCTCCACTCTCCACCAATGCGTCAAATTCATCAACCGGCAGGGAGACCTTGAAGTCATAAGGGTGGCAGTTCCTCATAGGGAACGAAGCTGAAACAATAGCCAAGAACGCCGCAGTGGAACACCGGGCTACATCCTTCAAGAGGCAAGTCTCGCCAGCATCCTTTGGAATCCGGCGATGCCAACTATGTCGACACACTCAAGCGAGCGGACTCCGAAGAAGTTCGATTCATCAAATTTAATTGCTATTTCCAACACTTGGAGGCGTGCTGGAAGGAAACGCTGAACACCGCCATGATGCAGGCACACAAGTCCCCGGTCCTGGATCACAGATTTGTCAGCATTCTGCAAACCCATTCTTTGGCCTCGCAGGCGAGGAGATTTTCATGATAAAAGTCGGCAAACACCGACGGACTCGGCTCGAATCTGTGAACGTCGTATGGGACGTCCTCCTTGCTGAACTACCTCCAAGCCTTTCCGCTCGAGTATGGGACATGAGATTTTTCTGGCAGCTCACCGAGACGCAATGCGTCCTTACATCTGGATTGGGCGGTCGATTGTGACGAACGGAAATCCCAGGATTGAGGAAGATCCCTACATCCACATGCTCAGCTTTCGGGCGCCAAACACAATTGATTCTGGTTCAGACAAAGAGATAATAGCAACGGCTGAAGAGGGAGACACAGAGACCATGCCTTTCCCGAGTTGTGAAGCCAGGCAGCGATGCCGCTAAAGAATTGGGAAACTCTCTCAGGCCCGTCCGCGACCAAAGAGGAAATGATCACCAAGCTTGGATTGGTCCCCCGTCCTTTCGTGTCAACCTTTGTAAAGTCCTCCGAGTCTCTCATTGTTGAGTTCGAGTCTCTCGAGTCGTCCGATGGCCTTACGCCTGAAGACTACGAGTCTGTAGCGAACATTGTATTCCCCTTCGTCTTCAATGAAATGATGAACCTTTCTGAGTATCCCTTAATTGCCACTTTAACTAATGATGAATTAACTAATAATCTAAAAACAGTTAATAACGATTCACTAGATGAAGAGGCAGACACATTAAATGAACAATATATCAAAGAAATCTTTAAGCAGGTTGTCCGGAAAGAGGAAAATCGAGCCCAAGCTGCCGAAGAGATTTTGACAAGTGTGAATCTGGGAACTGCGGAAGAGCCTAAAGAGACGCAGATTGGTAGTTTCTTCGAAGGGACTGAAAGGGATGCCCTAATCGAGCTGCTAAAAGAATTCGTGGATGTGTTCGCATGGTCCTATAAAGATATGCCAGGCCTCGATCCTTCCATAGTTGAGCACCGAATACCGCTCGACCCAGAAGTCAAGCCAGTAAAGCAGAAGCTAAGAAGAATTAAGCCCGAATGGTCCCTACAAGTGAAAGAGGAGATAGAAAAGATGCTCAGGGCAGGGTTCATCAGGGTCATTGAATACCCAACATGGCTGTCCAACATAGTGACGGTGACCAAGGCCAACGGAAAGATCCGATGCTGCGTAGACTTCAGGGATCTGAACAAAGCCAGTCCAAAAGACGATTTCCCTCTGCCAAACATCGACATTTTGGTAGATTCCACGGCCAACCATGAAGTCAAATCCTTCGTCGACGGTTTTGCCGGCTACAACCAAATCAAAATGGCAGAAGAAGATCAAGCCAAAACAGCCTTCACAACCCCTTGGGGCACCTACTGCTACACGGTCATGCCATTCGGACTAAAGAATGCTGGGGCTACGTACCAAAGGGCAGCTACAACTCTGTTCCATGACATGATCCACAAAGAAATTGAGGTCTATGTGGACGACATGATAATACACTCCAGAGGATCAGATGGCCAGCACTTTGTTGATTTGAGAAAATTCTCCGGCTGCCTCAGAGACCACGGCATGAGACTGAATCCGGCCAAGTGCACTTTCGGTGTAAGACGAGGTAAGGTGCTAGGATGTATGGTGACAGACGGGGAATCAAAGTAGATCCCCAGAAAATCAAGGCGATAGTTGAAATGAAGCCACCGGGACACTGGCAGAAGTGAAATCCTTCATGGGAAGGCTCCGATACATAAGCCGCTTTGTAAATCAGCTGACCTCGATCTGCGAGCCAATCTTCAAGTTGATGAAGAAAAATGCCTACACAGAATGGACCCCAGAATGTCAACTTGCCTTGAGCAGGTTAAGGCATACCTTGTGAATCCCCGATTCTCTCCCACCACATCGGCAAAAGCCACTCTTGCTATATCTGGCTGTCACGGATGCAGCAATTGGGGCTGTGCTAGCTCAAGAGAAGAAAGATTCCAAAGTTGGAAAACGCCATCTATCGTAAGCGGGAAGCTCCAAGGAAGCGAACTCGATTACTCTGCTTGCGAGAAGACTTGCGCAGGTTTGGTCTGGGTAGTGGGAAAGTTGAAACACTACATGCAGGTCTCACCCGATACATCTTGTCTCAAGGATAGACCCCATCAAATATCTGTTCGACAAGCCTTCCATCTCCATGAGGTTGGCAAAATGGTCGTTCTTTTTGGCCGAATATGACATCACTTATGTTTCAAGGAAATCCGTAAAAGGACGCATAATGGCAGAACATCTGGCCGATTTCCCAAGTGATGAGTCCCGGAGGACCTGAACCTCAATTTCCCGATGATGGAATCTTCGCTCTAGAAGGAGAAAATCGCTGGCAACTCTTCTTCGACGGGCGTCAAACAAAAGGGGAACGGGATCAGGAATGCTTCTGGTCGATCCTGCTGGCGAACACACCCCCGTGGCAGTAAGGCTGAACTTCGAAGTCACCAACAACGCTGCTGAATATGAAGCTTGCATAGCCGGGTTGGAAGCCGCCCTTGAAAGAAATATCAAGGAATTGGAGGTGTATGGTGACTCTGCCCTCATCATCAATCAGGTCTCTAACAAATGGAAGACCGTGGATCCGGGTTTGCAGAAGTATCATGCTTACATGGAAGAACTAGTGGCTCAATTTAAAGAAATCAGCTTTCATTACCTGCCAAGAGACCGAAACAGGTTCGCAGATGCTCTGGCTACACTAGCCTCTCTTGTCGAAATACCTGAAGGAAAGTCTGTTAAACCATTCAGAGTCGGGAGAAGAGAAAACCCCGCCTATTGCTTCGAAATTGAAGCGGAAGCCGAACTGATCAATGATCCCTGGTACACTCAGATTTACCAGTACCTGAAGGATGGCGAGGCCTCTTTCAAAAATGAAGATGGGGAATATAAAGAAGGAATCAAAGCGAAAAGTCTCTCAGCCCTGAAGCGGCTCGCCTCCCATTATGTTCTTTTGGGAAATATGCTATACAAGAAGCGTTATCAAGGCCCCCTCCTGCGATGTATCGGCAAACAAGAGGCTACCGAACTCATGAAAGAAATACATGGTGGTACCTGCGGCCCTCACATGAATGCTCGAGCTCTGATGCAAATCATACTGAGAATGGGGTATTTTTGGATCTCCATGGAAGCCGACTGCATCCAGTTTGTCAAAAGCTGCGACAAATGTCAGCGATACTCAAATCTTAATCACTTGCCTCCTCACGAGTTATACTGCATGACAACCCCTTGGCCTTTCGTCACTTGGGGAATTGATGTCATAGGCAAAATCACACCATCGGGCAGTAACGGCCACGAGTTCGTCCTGGTAGCCGTGGATTATTTCACCAAGTGGGTTGAAGCCAAGTCCTACAAAATCCTCAACTCAAAGAAAGTTGCCCTCTTCATCAAAGAAAACATCATGTGCAGATACGGGTTGCCAGCCGAAATCATCTCAGATAATGGATCCCACTTCGAAGGGGAATGTGAAAAACTGCTGGCGGAATTCCGAATAACCCGTCACAAGTCATCTCCCTACAGGCCCCAAACCAACGGAGCCGTCGAGGCAGCAAACAAGACTCTGGAAAATATCATCCGGAAAATGGCTGTCCAAGGCAGAGATTGGCCCGAGAAGTTACACCTGGCACTCTGGGGCTACAGAACATCAGTCAGAACGGCAACTGGGGAAACACCTTTTGCCCTCACATACGGAATGGAAGCCGTACTCCCAATCGAGCTAGAGATCCCCTCGCTCCGTATACTGCTGGAAAGCCAGATCAACGAGGTCGAATGGCTCCAGAGTCGCCATGATGAATTGGCCCTACTAGATGAACGCCGACTGAAGGCCATGGAACACATCCGAGCCTACCAAGGAAGAATGGCTAGAGCCTTCGACAAGAAAGTAAAGCATCGGGAGATCCGAGAAGGTGATCTCGTTCTAAAAGAAAAGCCCCCAGTCCGTATCAACCCCCTCGGCAAATGGGAGCCTGTATGGGTCGGGCCATATGTCGTCCAGAAGATCTTCTCCGGAGGAGCCATGCAACTTGCGGACCTCGACGGGAATCCCTTTGTACACCCAGTGAATGGTGACAAGCTGCGCAGATACTACGCGTAAAACAAAAAAAAAAAAGAAAAACAAAAAAAAAGAGTGCTAAAAGAGTAATACCCAACTAGGTTGAAAACCCGAAAAGGGCGGCCTAGGTAAAAAACAGGGTTGCACCAAAAAAAAAAACAAACAAAAAAAAACAAAAAAAAAGAAAAGTGCTAAAAGAGTAATACCCAACTAGGTTGAAAAACCCGAAAAGGGCGGCCCAGGTAAAAAACAGGGATGCACTAAAAAAAAAAACAACAACAAAAAAAAAAAAAAAAAAGAGTTCACAGGTTGAACTACGAAGACCTGAGCTCCTCAAAATGAGGGAACGTAGGCAGGAAGCAACAATCTAAAGCACAAATAAAAGCCATACTTTGGCATCAATACAATTGATCAGACCATGAAAGCGTCTCGAAAAACTCTAAAGCAATTCAAATATTCATTACAAGTTAAAAGCTCTTTGATGAGTCTAAGCCCGATTCATTCCTACAACTGGCAACCTGCTAAAAGAAAACTAAGATACATAATCAAACTAATGTGTCTGCCATGACAAGAAAGGGATACTCGGAAACCTCAGAGTCACTCCAAGCCACTCGTACTGGCCTCTCCCCTCTTCTTCCCCCTCCGAGTCTTTCTCTTCTGAACCGGAAAGATGTCGGTACTCCTCCTACCAAGCTCTGGTATAGGAACAGGATCTATCAAACCAGCCTCTGCCAGGGCCTTAGTAGCCCTAGCGTCATCTCTCATCTCCTGTAGCCTAGCTGGTAGCATAGGAGCCCTCCTCTCCTGTCTCTTGACGTAAGCCTCATAGTCGGTCACAGCGTCTCCGCTCCTGTCATGAGGGTTGGCCCTCGCCTCGGCCCTCCTCCTCTCAGAAACAGTCAGGTCCTCCGCACCCACAATGGCCTCACGCCGTCTCAAAATAGCCACCTGAGTCTCTCCCAGATGCCTCTCATACCAATCCAGGTACCAAGTGGTCAGGAACACCGGTCTCGGACGCCTGAGAATGACCCGAGGAGGAAAGGCATCATACCTCCATGCTCGGGAAAGAAATGGAAACACTGAGGGATCATCCATAGAAACAGGAGCCACCACCCTGGTGGCTATATCATCAAAGCCCTCCAAAGGAACCTGCTCCAAGCCAAACTGTCTCAGAACTAAAGCCGGAATATAGAAGCTGGACTGAGAAAGCCCCGGAAGCATGACCACGGGAGACCCATCCTGAAGCACTCTGCGAGTCTCCACCCGCCAATGAGGCACCGACCATCTGATATCTTCAGTCTGGCGACCCGCCATCCAACGCTCCCACGAGCCCTGATCATCAAAATCTACATCAACACCTCTCCTGGCAAAAGTCCAAGGCCTGATCATATCAGAGGTTTCCCGAAGAACCCCCAAACGCTCCATCAGCCACAGGGTCAAGAGGAACGGGCTGCCCCCGTGCATATACCGTCTTTCGGTAGCTAATCTGTCGAGAGCATGAAAAGTCTCCCCCAGAATCAAAGGAACGACATCTCTGCCCAGGCGACAGTGAACGACAACATCCAGCAAAGACCGATGGCAGATCCCAAAGGAATAGACCATGAACAGGGTGCCAAACATACAAAGTGCAAAGGCATCCCAATAGGCATCATCCACCAAACCTAGGCCCCTAAATCTGTCGGGAAGACCGGAAATATCGAAATGATCGGGACCACGGATCATACCTTGCGCTTCCTAGGGGAAAGATGAAGGAGGACGCACAATCTGTGGCAAAAGAAGCCCCTCCGGGCAAAGGAACCGCTATCTCTTCCACCTCCGGACCTCCAAGCAAGGCCCGAAATTCTTCCACAGTCGGAACAATCTCGTTGAAGGAAAGGCAAAAGACATGCCTTCTAGTGTCCCAAAATGAGGAAGAAGCCCTCAAAAGCTCATAATCCGGAACCAATTCCTTGAGAGACCATAAGCACTTCACCTTGTACCTTTCTTCAAAGAAGGACCTCCTCTCATGCATGATCTCCCGGGACCAATCCTTGAACTTGTTGAAGAATGACATTTGGGATTCTTGGGACAATTTTGATGGAGCTTTTCTAAAGTTTTCCATGGTTTTTCTCTCTTTCTCCCCGAAAATGGCTGTTTGGACTGGAGGTTGAAGAGGATATTTGAATTTGAAATAAAGTGAGACCAGGTCTGAACCAAAATTAAAGGACAATGTCAGATGCAGTCCCCATCCGCGCGGATAGGATTGCTTTCCAAAAAAAAATCTGCAACAGTCCAAGCTGCTACACCAAAAGAGGAATATTCCGTCCCGGTTGCTCGAAACCTGTGCAAAAAAAAACCTCCCCAAACCAGTCCATATACCAAACACCCTTGCAAAAAAAAAAAAACCAAGGCTCATGCAACACTGCATTCATACTGCATTGCATTCATAAAATAAAATCCTAAATTATTACATTCCAAAAAAAAAAGAGTGTGCATAAAAAAAAACAAACAAACATAAATAAAATCCTAAATTATTACATCAAAAAAAAAATGTGCATAAGCTGTACAAATCTAAATCTCAATCTCAAATCTCAAAAAAAAAAAAAATCAATCGGAGTCTCCAGCGCCCGATGTCTCCCCCCGGCCCCTCTTGCGACTCGGGCCCGCCTCCTCAGGAGCCCTGAAAATCTCGGGCTCAGAATCGTCCTCATCTCCAGAAAGAGGCTCGTCAGGACCAACCGGCACGCTCTGATAGGGCAAGCCGAGATCTGCGAAAATCGTATCCGAAGGTGAAGGCGTCGGACTCCTGACGTACGAAGACGACCCGCCATGCTGCCAACGTGTCCCTCCCGTGTGGATCCCCGAGAATGACGTGATCCGAAGGCAGCACCGCGCGGGGATCAAGGAGGAGGAGAGAGTCTCTGAAGAAGTCTCTGAGCGAATAGGGGAAGCCTCCCGTCTGACAGGCGCCGGCCGTGGTCGCCTCGCTCTAGCCTGAGGAGCCCCGCAAGCGACCATCCTCCTGATGAATCTCTTGGCCCCGATCACTTGCTTCGTCAGCTTCTCGACGACCACCTCCGAAAACTGCACAAAAGCAAAAGCGTCAAAAAAAAAAGAAGTGATGCTAAAGATGATGAAACAAAAGAAAGAAAAGAAAAAAGGTGAAGCCATACCTTCATACCCGGACGAGGCCGGAAAGCTCGTGGAAGCCGCTCAGGCTGAGGGATCTGCACCCTCAATCGGACCCCATCCTGGATATAGGAAAAATCCGTCCGAGGGTACCGCGGGATCCCAAGCCCCTCCCTATCCAGAACCTGAGGCATCCTCAGCCTCCTCAAGACGAATGTCGCATATGGCTCAATCGCCACGAAATCCGAGAAGTGCTGGCCGGCTCGGTAATCATCCCAGGTCACGGACCGATCGCTCGGGTGCATCATATCGGCGGGAGGCTCCACCGGTGTCCTCAAAGGCGAGTTCACGCCATGCTGGCGCGTCACCCTCTCTCCCAGATAATATGCATCGCAGGTCAGACCTCTCAGAATCCTCCGCTGCACAGTCCAAATCTCAGCGCCCTTCAGCTGCGCCACCTCGAAGCGATCCCAGGGGAAGAATATCATCCCCTCATCTGTCTCGGCCTCCGTCAAAGGAAGGCAATCCGCGTACCTGAGAGTCGTACGCCCCCTGGAGCTTATCTTCTCCCGGGCATGCTTGGACCAAGACTGCATGGCCGGATACGCCCCGACGTACTCCGCCGGCTGCCGCCACATCGTGACGTGGAAAAACTCCAACGCCCATACCTGCGAAAGGTAAAAATCCAATCAATCCAGTGCAAAAGAAAAGTGCGTGCTCAAAAAAAAAAAGAGGGAAAGCAAAAAGAGAGCTTATACCTCCAGGGCAAACTCAAAGCAGTACAAAGAGCTCACAGCCTTCCGGCTGTACCTATCGAGAGCAAAGTAAAGCTCTGCCAGCCCGGCCTCTCCCCACGAGACATCTCCGGCCGTCTCCATGTCCTCCAAGGACCTCAGCAAGGCAAAGACTGCCGTCCCCTCAGCATGCCCAAAGAGGGTGCTCGAAAAGGCAAACCACAAGAAGGCCCTGGCAATCTGATCGGCGCCTATCCTCTCCTCCCCAGCCTCGTAGCTCGCTATGGTCTCCACAATCTTGCCGTAGACCACGGCATACTCCATCCCCATCCCCTTTTTGGGAATAGGGGAAAATCCCAGAAGAGCCTGCAGATCAGCATCGCTGTAGCCATCCCGCCACTCAATGCTGCGTCCATTAAAGGACAGGCCCGTAATCGCAGCGTAATCGGAGGGCGTAACCGTAGCCTCGCCCCAGAAGAAGTGAAAGGTGTGGGTCGCGTCCCACCAGTGCTGCGCCAGAGCAAACATCAAGCCCTTGCTCTTAGGGAACTTGACCAGTCCCCTCAAGCACTCAACGAACTCCCAGAGCCCCGTCTCAACAACAATCTGTCTCGGACTCGGCAAAGCTCCTCGGCCCGCATCCGGAAGCCGATCCCACAAGTCAATCACGGACTCCACCGATCCTCGAGTCTTCATTTTGTTCAGCTGCTCCGTCACAAAACGGTTTCCGCCCTGTAAAAAAAAAAGAGAGAGAAAATGTCAAAAAGATTGCATTTGCATTTACACAAAAAAAAAGAGAAAGCATACACATGCATTAAAAAAAAAAATTTCGACAGCATAACAGCATACAATGAGCATAGCCCCATTTTTCTCGCATAAAAGAAAACAGTTTTCAGCAAATCCCAATGCATTCATCAAAAAAAAAAAGATGCATTCCTACGGAAATAAAACTCCGTCCCATTTTCAAAAAAAAAAAAATGCATACATGCATATCATCCATCATACATGCAACGGGAGGAAAAATTCGTCCCACTTTTCAAAAAAAATATATATATATCCTAAACATACATACATCCCATATTGGCAAAATGCCCATTCTTTCCAAACAAAATGCATGCATTGCATCATTCATCAATATCAATATTCAATTTCAAAAAAAAAAATCATCATCATCAACATGCAATATTCAATTTCAAAAAAAAAATCAAAAAATCACAATTTTCGAATTTTCACATACAATTTTCGGATACAAAAAAAAATGTGTGGCAAAAATGCCAATTCTTTTCCCAAGCAAAATGCATATTCGGGACACCAACAAATTCATTGCAACATGCATAGCATCAAAATCAAATCCAAGACAATGAACATCAATCATTCAAATTTTCAAAAAAAAAAATTCAAAAATCACCCAAAATTCAAATTTCAAACAAGAAATCAACAAAGGGATCAAAGGGTTTCAAAGTATACCGTTCGGAGATTCGAATCCGAAGCCCAATGTTGCCAAGCATCGGGGTAATGCTCCTCCGCAACCGATTGCGAAAGATTGTAATGCCTCCTCATCCGGACGAGCTCCAATCGCCTCTCCGCTACCGGGCCACGTCCTTGGCCTTGAAAAGCGCCTTCCCCGTGTTCCATCGCTCGAAAAATCGAAGAAATCGAAAGATTTTCGAAGCTTTTTGGCCTTCAATGGAGGTTCTCCTCGGTTCTCTCTCTCTCTCCCTCGTAAGTGCAGAAAAAACTGTAAAACTGAATGGGGAAGAAGAAAAGGGCGTTGGCCCTAATTAATACCCCTGACTTTCAGCTCCTATCCGCGCGGATAGGATTGCAAGGGTCAAAATGACCCTTTTGCCCCTTAAAATTTCAGGACTCGCAATTCGAGTCCCAACTTGACAAAGTTAACCAAAGTTAACCAAAGTCACCCCTTGTCAAGAAGATCACCCCGGCAGTCAAACGTAAGACCGAGTGCCCCGAGAAAGATAACGAGATCCCGTATCTTTCATCAAAATCATCCGGCGAAAAGGTAAGACCGAGTGCCCCGAGAAAGATAACGAGATCCCGTATCTTTCATCAAAATTACCCCTGGTCAAACGTAAGACCGAGTGCCCCGAGAAAGATAACGAGATCCCGTATCTTTCATCAAAATTACCCCTCGCAAAAACGTAAGACCGAGTGCCCCGAGAAAGATAACGAGATCCCGTATCTTTCATCAAAATTACCCCGCAGTCAAACGTAAGACCGAGTTCCCGAGAAAGATAACGAGATCCCGTATCTTTCATCAAAATCACCCGGCAGCAAAAACGTAAGACCGAGTGCCCCGAGAAAGATAACGAGATCCCGTATCTTTCATCAAAATCATCCCCTAAGCAAAGAAACGTAAGACCGAGTGCCCCGAGAAAGATAACGAGATCCCGTATCTTTCATCAAAATTACCCCTGATCAAACGTAAGACCGAGTGCCCCCGAGAAAGATAACGGATCCCGTATCTTTCATCAAAAATTACCCCTAAGCCAAATGTAAGACCGAGTTCCCGAGAAAGATAACGAGATCCCGTATCTTTCATCAAAATCATCCCCGGCAAGAAACGTAAGACCGAGTGCCCCGAGAAAGATAACAAGATCCCGTATCTTTCATCAAAATTACCCCTAAGCCAAACGTAAGACCGAGTTCCCGAGAAAGATAACGAGATCCCGTATCTTTCATCAAAATCATTCCCCTAGCAAGAAACGTAAGACCGAGTGCCCCGAGAAAGATAACGAGATCCCGTATCTTTCATCAAAATCATCCCCTAGCAAAGAAACGTAAGACCGAGTGCCCCGAGAAAGATAACGAGATCCCGTATCTTTCATCAAAATTACCCCAGTCAAACGTAAGACCGAGTGCCCCGAGAAAGATAACGGATCCCGTATCTTTCATCAAAAATTACCCCTGAGTCAAACGTAAGACCGAGTGCCCCGAGAAAGATAACGGATCCCGTATCTTTCATCAAAATCCTTCCCTAGCCAAACGTAAGACCGAGTGCCCCGAGAAAGATAACGGATCCCGTATCTTTCATCAAAATCATTCCCGGCAAGCCAAACGTAAGACCGAGCGCCCCGAGAAAGAAAACGAGATCCCGTATCTTTCATCAAAAATTACCCCTAAGTAGCAAACGTAAGACCGAGTGCCCCGAGAAAGATAACGAGATCCCGTATCTTTCATCAAAATCATCCCCGGCAGTCAAACGTAAGACCGAGTGCCCCGAGAAAGATAACGGATCCCGTATCTTTCATCAAAAATTACCCCCGGCAGTAAAACGTAAGTCCGATCTCCCCGAGAAAGATAACGGATCCCGTATCTTTCATCAAAATCATTCCCCGGCAGTAAAACGTAAGACCGAGTGCCCCGAGAAAGATAACGAGATCCCGTATCTTTCAAAATTACCCCTGCAGTCAAACGTAAGACCGAGTGCCCCGAGAAAGATAACGGATCCCGTATCTTTCATCAAAAATTACCCCCGGCAGTCAAACGTAAGACCGAGTGCCTCGAGAAAGATAACGGATCCCGTATCTTTCATCAAAATCCTTCCCGGCAGTCAAACGTAAGACCGAGTGCCCCGAGAAAGATAACGGATCCCGTATCTTTCATCAAAATCCTTCCCCAAGTCAAACGTAAGACCGATCTCCCGAGAAAGATAACGGATCCCGTATCTTTCATCAAAATCTTCCAACGGCAGCAAACGTAAGACCGATTTCTGACGAATACGTCCGATTTTCCTCAAAGAAAGGCTAACGAAATCCCCAGCAAAGTTAACGGAATCCCAAAAGCCAACGGAATCTCGAGTAAGACTCGAACTACTAAAGGGCTTGATTCCCACTAGGGATACGTAGGTAGCCTATCATTAGGTCCAGCCCCTCGACCAAAACGGTCACCCTCTCCTTCGGCAGCAGACGAAGTCCACCGAAAGGCCATTTCAAATTAAGGTCCGAGGCACCTAAAAAGCCATCATCATCAAGGTTCGAGGCACCTAAAACGCCATCTCCAAGGTTCGAGGCACCTAAAAGCCATCATCTCCAAGGTTCGAGGCACCTAAAACGCCATCTCCAAGGTTCGAGGCACCTAAAACGCCATCTCCAAGGTTCGAGGCACCTAAGACGCTATCACTAGAAAGCGATAAATCGCAATCATCCCCAGCAGAGACCGAAAATGGTCATCCCTATCCCCAGCAGAGCGGATACCCATCAGACCGAAAATGGTCATCTCTTATCCCCAGCAGAGTTTCTTTCCAAAGAACCGATCGTAGAACTCGCTCATCGTTCGAGGCACCTAAAACGCCATCATCTCCAGGGTCAAAGACCCGAACTACACTGGCTTGATTCCTATTCGGGATACGTAGGTAGCCTATCGCTAGGTTCAGCCACCCGATCACTCGATCATCCTGCCAAATATGGAGCCTTACTCTTATCGACGACCCCGCTTCCTTCGAAAGCGCCGTCGCCGAGGGGCTACTGTAAGTGCTCCAATTTGAGCTTGTTAGTCTTTTCGTTAGAAAATTAACGAAAGTCATAACAATTAATAACAAGTCCTAACAATCCTAACTTTTCTAACAAAGTAAGGGTAAAATGGGCATTGCTATTTAGAGTTAAACCTTCCAAGGAATCTCAAAAAGCAAAAGAATTAAGAAAATCCCGAAACAAAGAAGTTGAAAAACATTTTCGCCGAGATTTTTGAATTTTATTCCTTGTGTCCAAAGCCGGAGCCGCATTTAATGAACAAAGTGCACGCCAAGGGACCAATCCGCGCGGATGACTTTGCAATTTCCAGAGGGCTATAAATTGAGCCCTCCAAATACAAAAAATAAGGAGCCACAACACATTTTGCACCGAACCTCTGGCGAAATATAGAGAGAAAACAGTGAGAATTCACTTGAATTGTCACCATTTTCTCTCCAATCTTTCCCAATTCATACTCATCCACTCACTCTCATATTAAAGCCCTAAACACTCATACATACAAGCCAAACACTCAAGAACACAAGGAAGATTGGTAAACCCTCCTTCTCCTAACCTTAAATCTCCTTCATGCATGCATCTTCAAACTACAAAATGTAGTTCCTTCATCTTCTTGCTTTAGATCTAAGAAGATCACCATGGAAGACCATCTCCATGGATGATCTTCTACAAAGATCAAAATTATTTTCAAGTTTTCTTACTTTCTTGCAAAGAAAACTCATTTTCAAAACCCTAAAAACCATTTTCAAGCATAAAATCTCATTTTCAAAGGATAAAAATCCCCTTCCCAAGCAAATGAAATGCTTAGTCCTAATGTACCCCAAGGATGGTTTGGTATAGTTGATTCACCACTAAAATTTCTAGTGATCACTAACCAAAACCTAGGGAAATGGGGACAAGCATGGATGCAAAACCCCCCTTAAAATCATATTTTCTTTCTTGAGAAGTTGCTGTCCAGTAGCAATTTTCCCAGACCTCAGTCCATTGTCTTAATTTTTGGACACAGATGAACTTGGAATTTGGTGTTGACTACAAAACACTTTTTGTAGCCAACATCCATATATTTCCAGACATATTTTTACTTTATTTTTTGGGTGAGTAAAACTCCTCTTTTCAAATTTTCTTTCAGAGGCTAGTTCATCAGCTTCTGGGAATCCAGATCTCATATCTGAGGTTTCCAGAAGGTTTTGACCCCTCAAATCTTCTCCAAAATGGAAAATTCCTTCGCACAAACCTTATTTAAGGTGTCTAGAACAACTTTCATTCTCTGAGTTTATCCAGATTATGAAGTTTTAAGACCCTTGAATACATTTCAAAATCAAAGGTCCACTGCCTTTTTCATTCTGGCAGAAATGGCTCTCAACTTCAAAAGGTCTTTTGAGTACCAAATCTCAATCCAAAAATCCCCCAAAAAATCATGGGATCAGTTTAAAGTCTTGAAAAGATATCCCTATTTTTACTTTTCTGAGTTTCAAAGTATTTTGGCCAAAACACACACACACACACACTTACACAAATGATTTTCAGCTTGGAAGACTCGTTTTACGAGGCATTCCAGGTGCACACTAACGTCCTTCCCGGCGTGTAACATGACCTCCGAACCTAAATCTCTGATCTCGGGCTTTTTTCAAAGTTTTGGCCCTCAAAATTAAAATGGCGTGGCGACTCCGTTTTCGTTGATTTTTTCAAATAAAAAATGGGAAAATTTTCGATACATTCACACATCATCACAACAACACGAGGCCGCCTTCAAACAACTTAAAGAATACTTGATGACGTCACCCCTACTCGCCAAACCCGAACATGGTGAGCATCTTTATTTATACTTAGCTGTATCTGAAAATGCTGTTAGTGCAGTATTGGTGAAAGAAACCCAGGGTGAACAACATCCTGTTTACTATGTAAGCAAGTCTTTATTGGATGCTGAAACAAGGTACTCTCATCTTGAAAAATTAATATTAGCCTTAACTACTGCCGCCACCAAATTACGTCATTATTTTGAAACACATTCCATAACTGTTAGAACTAATTATCCTATAAGAAATGTGTTGAGAACGCCAGAGATGTCGGGCAGGTTGGCCAAGTGGTCAGTCAAGTTGAGCACGTATGACATTTCGTATGAGCCAAGAACAGCCATCAAATCGCAGGCCCTAGCCGATTTCGTAGCTGACTTCAGTCCAAGTTTGCAGCCTGAAGTAGAACTGGAAGTGCAACAACTTGAAGGTAAAACTGTTCCTAGATTTTGGACATTGTATACCGATGGAGCTTCAAATTCCAAAGGGATTGGGTTGGGAATAGTCCTAAAGTCCCCTCAAGGTGATATCATACCTCAAGCTGTATCTTGTGAATTCAGTGCAACGAATAATGAAGCTGAGTATGAAGCCCTAATCATGGGTTTAATTACAGCTTTGAGTTTGAATATTACACATTTAAATGTATTTGTTGATTCTCAATTGCTAGCTAACCACTTTAATGGCAGTTATATGGCGAAGCATTCCAAGATGACTTTGTACCTCCAACATGTTAAGGCTTTAGCTTCGAGATTTCTGTCATTCTCTTTGGAACAGGTCCCTAGAGAGGAAAACGTAGAAGCAGACGCCTTGGCTAACTTGGGTTCAACTTGCAAATCAATGTTGCATTCCAGTATACCCATTATTTATGTTAAGTACCCGGCAATAGACCAAGTTGAGGAAATTCAAGTGGTTACACCATCTACTGGGGCACAAGATGTTAAACCTTCTTGGACCCAACCTGTAATTGAGTTTCTTCAACTTGGAACTATTCCACCCGATGTTAAGAATGTTAGATCTTTTAAGATTCGTATTTCGACTTTCGTTTTGATAGATAATGTGCTGTTTAAGAAGTCTTTTGCAGGACACTACTTGAGATGTGTCGATAACGATCAAGTTGAAGTGGTGCTTAAAGAAATCCATGAAGGAATATGTGGGAACCATTCCGGAGGAAAGGCATTAGCCTCCAAGGCCCTCAAGACGGGATACTATTGGCCAACCATGCGTCGAGATGCCATGAGCTACGTACAGAAGTGTGATGCCTGCCAAAGACATAGCAACATCTTGCATCAACCTGCCGAACCTCTACATCCTATAGTCTCATCTTGGCCTTTCATGCAGTGGGGCATGGATATTGTAGGCAAGTTGCCCAAAGCTCCAGGAGGCAAAGTATTCATGTTGGCTCTAACCGATTATTTCTCGAAATGGATCGAGGCAGAAGCTTATGTACAAGTAAGAGATAAAGAGGTAATTTCATTTTTAAAGAAAAATATCATTAGCAGGTTTGGTGTACCATCAGAGATTGTATGTGACAACGGGTCACAGTTCATAAGTAAAAAGACCAGGGATTTTTGTGCTCGCTGGGGCATCAAGTTAATCATGTCCACACCTGTCCACCCTCAAGCCAATGGCCAAGCTGAGTCAAGCAACAAGTTGATCATCAACAACTTGAAAAAGCGTCTAGATCAAAAGAAGGGAAAGTGGGTTGAAGAATTACCACTTGTGCTATGGGCAGATAGAACTACTTCTAAAGGAGCCACAGGTAGAACTCCCTATTCTTTAGTATTCGGAGCTGAAGCTGTGATTCCAGTTGAAGCGACAGTCCCCACAGCAAGGTATGGCTTATTAACTCAAGATGAAAATAACCTCTTATTAACTCAAGATTTAGATACAATTGATGAGATCAGGGATTTAGCCAAGATAAGGATGGCAGCTTATCGCCAGCCGAATTGCTAGGTCTTACAACAAGAATGTCAGAGTTAGAAGGTTCCAGGTTGGTGATTTAGTTTTAAGAAAAGTATTTCAAAATACAAGAGAATTGAATGCAGGTAAGCTGGCTCCCAAGTGGGAAGGCCCATATCTCATCGATGCTGAAGCGGGCAAAGGTGCATACTGGTTGTCAACCCCGAGTGGAGACAGAATCCCTAGAAGTTGGAACGCTATCCACTTGAAACTTTATTTCATGTAAGTCCAGTTATTTATAATTAGACTCCACAGGTACGGTTCAAATTTATGTCGAGTTCAATTACGCATTTCAAATTTTTACTCTTATTAAAACACTACTGACTTGAGCGTCAGAGGGGCATTAGCTATGCTGACGCCCAACCCTAACATGAATTTGTTTTGCGAGGTGCAACTTGAGCAAACGGAGTAGGCTCAACATGTTGACACGCCAAGCACGGGCCGATACTTGTTGAGACCTAAGCCGGAACAGGACAAACATGTTGACACGCCAGCACGGCCGATACATGTTTGAGCCCGAGGAGGACAAAGGTCAAGCATGTTGACACGCCAAGCACGGTTGATACATGTTTGAACCTGAAGAAGAAAATTTCAACATGTTGACACGCCAGTACGGCTGATACATGTTGGAATTCTGGCTGGAGAGGGATAGAACTTGTTGACACGCCAGGACGGCTGATACTTGTTCTATCTCTTCAAACGAATTACCTCTGATCAAAGGTACTTATGGTTAAAAGATATTCATCTTTTCTTACGAATTAAGGTTTTGACACCTTCGCCTGGGCGCACGTTTTCACACTTCTTCAAGTTGTGAACTATTGGTTGTAACATTTTCATGTTACCTTCGGTTTATAACATTTACATGTTATCTAAAGAACAAACAAGCGTCTCTCAGAGACATAAGATACTTTGCTAAAAAACCATTAAGTGTTTTTCAAAAGATTTTTTGCAAACTATAGGACGAGTTGGATAAGCCAACAAGTCCCTAAACCTAAAAAGCTTGGAGTACTAGACCAACCTAGTACCCCCAAATAAATTGTCTCGGCTCTTATGAGCCATTACAAACTAAAAAAGAACCTTGTTTTTGGGGACACTCCCCCCATTTGTTGTACCAACAGAGGTACACAAAAATTGTTTTATCCAAAAATACCCAAAAGCTTTAAAATGTTTTTCAAACTTCCTGGCCTGCTGCCGCCGGTGTTGCATTTTCCCCTTGACCATTCTGAGCAACCACTAGGGTGCTCAAGGTCCTATCAGTGTCTTCAACTAGAGCCTCCAAAGCCGCAGAATTCACCTCCTCTGCGTCTACTGGCTCACCAACAAAATCTTCTAAAGACCTTTTCTCTGCTTCCACATCCCACCTGCAGCTAGCCCGTTCTTGTATTCTTCCATAAGATCAATCCTAGCCTCAAACACCACTTTGGTGGCATTAAACGTGAAGTCTTTCTTCGCAGCTTCCAATTCCTTCTTTTCAGCTTCAAGACTTTTCTTCAACTTCTCAATTTCCTCAGTATACTTGGTAGCCTGCTTCTTGTATTCCTCAGCATCCTTGGTAGCCTGCTTCTTGTATTCCTCAGCTTCATAATTGTGCCTAGCTGCCTTGATCTTCACAGCATCAAGCTGGTCCATGATAGGAACCATGATATCCGCGACCTAAGCAAAAGAAATATTAGCCTTTCATCAAAAATCTTGGGCAAGGATCAAGTTTTCTCATTTTACCTTGTCGACAAAACAAGCTATAGCCTCCTTTAACCTTTTTCTTGTTGTCCCCATGTCACCAATCTCATTCACATCCATAGCCTCGGTTTCAGATAGCTTCCTTTTCTTCACTTCTTCCTTTTTCTTGGAAGCATTCAAGTCTGAGCTAGAGGCCATGGACACTGGAGTTGGAGGTTTATTGTCCTTATTGACAACTTTCTTTGCCTTAACGGCGGCCATCAAGTCCGCCGGCACTTACGTTGGATTTGGATCGTGTAGCTACAACAAGAAAACAAGGAATTGAGATAATCGTAATACTCATGAAAAAGTACCAAGATTTGTGAGGACTTAAACCTGTAGACATCTCAGGTAGAGTTGGGTGAAGATTTTCCTCTACTTCAGCCTCTGCTTCACCTCCAACCTCCTCAACGAAAAACTCGACAGGGAATGCCTTGAAGGACCTATCGGATACACCCAACTGAAGAAGCTGGTTTACGTTCGCTTGTGTCCCTTTTTGCTCCGGAAACAGGTCTGACAACTTAGAAACTTCTACAAAGAAAATTTTTTTAAGGGTTAGTTATCCTAGTATTGAGAAGCATTTCATAAAATAAAAGAACTATTTTCACTACCTTGAAACCTCCATTTGGAAAAAACACCTTCATCTTGACCCAAGGTGTCCCTCCTTGCAAAGAAAAATTTATTTTTCCACCCTCTATCAGCAATGTCATGATTGGAAATCAGTATAGGTTCACCATCTTTGACCCTAAAACCAAACCTTCCTGGACCAAAACTCCTTAAATCCACAGTATATGCCAACTCTTCTAAACCAGCAACCAAATCATCCCTCTCTCCTAATCTAACTAGGGTTTGCAAGTACCTCCACCCTTGAGGCATCATTTGGGCGTAGTTGAGTTTGGTAGAGGAGAAGAACTTCATAATCAAGTCGGGAAAAGGGAATCGTAAGCCTATAACAAAGGGATACTCCGGGAAGCATACCCAAGTGGGAGAATAACATTCAGAGGTCAAATCAGGGTGGGTGAAGTAGACCGTTGAATCAGGCATGGCGTGGTTCTTCCTAATAACTTCTAGGTTAGCCTTAGGCATTAGACATTTCTCATTCTCAGGTTCCTTCAATAAGTTTTGGGTTATGAAACCCTTGGGTAAACCCTCGTCACTCTCAATCGCGACTACCTTCTTCCGACCCATTTTTTTCAACTTAGAACAAGAAATCGAAGATGTAATTGAAGAAGAGACAAGAAAATCACCGTAAGTAGCTACTCGATTTTTCGCCCTAACCGTCTTCCTCGGTTCTTCTCCTAGAAACCTCTGCGGAAGTAACGTTTTTGATTTGGTGAAAGGGAGAGTTGGAGAAAGAGACTACTTATTTATGAAGGTTGAAGGTGGTTAGAATTCTAAAAGCGATCAAATCTTTTTGCCTCGGGAAACTACTTAAAACCATCCCTTTTTTCTCTCTTAAAAACCGTCATCTTTTTTCCTTATTTGGCAAACTTTTTGAATTCTTTTGTCTCTTCCTATTCCTCATTCTTAAATTCAAAAAGTTTGGGGGCAATTGTTGGGCCCTACATTTTTCGGTCAACATGTTTACAACTTACACTTAACAACTTGGTACTAACAACTTGAATTATTCCATTTACCACTTGGTTTCCTACAGGTTGGGACCAGTAACGCTATTCCTATTTTATAGGGATCGTGCCAAAGAAAGCGAAGACCAGGTCAACCACGTTTCTTCAGCAAGCAAATCACTATCTCCTCCTCAAACGAACGAGTGCGGATATATCTCCAAGGATCAACCCTAATTCCGAGTTTATAGGCCCGTAATCCTCTTTTTTGTTAATTAGTTTTATTTTTGAGGTATAAAAGGGGGAACACACACTGTATTTTCACACACGTTCCTCACTAGCTTAAGCTCCCTTTTTCATACGCTTTTAGCATTGTAATCTCAAGAGAATTCTTAGTAAACTTTCGGTCAAGGCAGGAGCCATATCCTCCCGGGGTTTTGTGCCGGAGAACAAGTTGTTCAAGGGCTTTCCCTAGTCAACAAATATCTTGTGTCCATTTCTATTCAACTTGATAGTCATTGTACCTAGATTCATATCACTTTAGTCACTTTTCCCATCACAAAAATATAATTGTTGAAATTTGACCAAAACACCTCCCATGAAGCAATATGATGGCACGACAGATCCTGCAGAGCATATAGCCTTGTACCAAGAAAAGATGGACATCATCAGCATTCCTCCGCATCTTAAAGAAGTTTGTTTATGCAGCGGTTTTAGGTCCACCTTATCTGGTCTCGCCTTGATGTGGCTGACCAATCAACCTATGAATTCCATCTCATCTTACTCTCAGTTAATTAACATGTTTCTTAACCAATTTTCTTGCAATCGTGTCTTTGAAAAATTAACAAGTGACCTTTACAGGATTGTGCAACAATATGAGGAGACCTTAAAAGATTACGTGTTCAGGTTCAAAAAGGAGGCCGTAAGTGTTGGGGGCAGAAAAAATCAACATCCTGGCATTTCATCATGAGTTAATAAACTGAGTCAACAACCTGACGAGCCAACAACCTGAGTTCACAACCTGAGTAACATCCTGCAGGGCTGTTATTTTTAGCCTATTTTCTAGGTACCTATATCAAAACATGGAGCAAGAAAAGGGGCAGTTACGGACCAAGTCAACCATCATTATCTACATTTACTTCCTAGCCACAAATCAAGGAGGAAGATTAGGGACCGTTATGATTTTAGAATAAATGTCATCCTGGATTGACACCTTCCACTGACGTTTTG
Source organism: Adenophora triphylla var. japonica (assembly GCA_022495995.1). Classification (NCBI taxonomy): domain Eukaryota; kingdom Viridiplantae; phylum Streptophyta; class Magnoliopsida; order Asterales; family Campanulaceae; genus Adenophora; species Adenophora triphylla. The sequence continues at coordinate 48,429 of JAFEMH010005145.1, read as the reverse complement.
CATCTTGACTGAACATGTTGGCTTGAAATCCTGACTCAACATGTTGACCTGACATCCTGACTCAACATGTTGGCTTAACGTGTTGACTTGACATCTTGGATCGACATCTTGAAGACTGCTATAAATTCCTATTTTTAAGGGCTGTTACGAAGACTAAGTCCACAAGGAATCTACATTTACACTCCTATTTTTCAGGGCCAGTTACACACGAATTGAATACCAAGTCCAAAGGCGTTTCAACAACGATCAAAGACCTACTCAAACCATGATTCTCCAATGGAAAAGGTTTAATCAATCCCGTCAGTTACTCTCCTCATCTATTTCCTCCGGATTTTTAGCTAATTAGTTAATATCTTTATTTACTTTTTGGGTATATAAAGGGAGACATACACATGTAAACACACACTCACATTTTTGTAATACTCTCTGTAACTCCCTCTTAACACTTTCAGCTTGTTCTCACCTCTGATAACTAGTGAATTTTAAGGTTAAGGCAGGTATTCCTAAACCTCCCGAGGTTTTGTGTCGGCGAACAATTGTTCAAAGGCTTTCCTCGTTAAATTCTTGCGTCTCATCTTGATTCTTAGGATTTATATTCCATTGTGCCCAATTTTCATGTTTTGGAGTCAAATTGCTTAATTTTGACCCAAATAGTTTGGCGCCGTCTGTGGGAACTTTGGTTTTTTAGATTTCTTTTAAGTATCAAGATGAATAATCCAACCTATAATCAAATCACGTTCGGAGTCTCAGCTTCAGCCATGAACAAATCTTACCAACATGATACAGCAGTTGAAGCAGCAAATGGATGCCCAACAACATATCAACAACATGCTGATCAATGTTGTATCCAAAATCCCCCGAGACATGTTTGCTCCTCAGCATGTTAATCCTACCGTTTCTCCGACTATAATATCACCTTTGCAGCCGAGACACTTTAGCCTTGAGCTAGGACCAAGTGCTGGGGGCAGTCAGGAGTTCTTACCAATGTCCAGCATTGTGCAAACTAACAACTTGGTCATGACCCCAAGCCATGCTACACCGAAGTCTTGTCCAGCCTACCTGACACCATCTACAAAATTAACAGGGATTTTTTATAATGTCTGTAATAACACCCTTGGTCGTGTTGCTAATAATAGTAACCTTGATGCATGATAGTTCAACAACCTGATGAATCATTGAAAGACTACTTCAGCAGGTTCAACAAGGAAGTTGTTGACATCCCCAACATGGACATGTCCACGTCAACTGAAGCCTTCAGGATGGGACTCAATAGGGATTCCCCCTACTATAAAAAAATGGTGATGACTCCTTGTAAGAAACTAGGAGGAAGTCAGAACAAGGGCAATAAACTTTGTCAGGTTGGAATAGGACAAGTTGATGCAGAAGTAGGAGTGGGGGCATATAGACCGTCAACCTTAGATGTTACAAGGATTCCTGGAAGACGGAATGCAATACACCTCAAGTTATACTTCATGTAAGTTGTAGATTGTCCATTCAATTCCGAGAATCAGGTATAATTTACTTTACTTTATTTCAAATTATGTTATTTCAATTCGATTTATATTTCTTCAAACTCTTACTGACTTAAGCATCGGAGGGGTGTTAGCCAAGCTGGCGCCCACCCCTAACATGTTTCCATCTTGCAAGGGAATTTAAGGTTTATTTTCAAGATGACAGTTCAAGTTGCAAAATAACCCAAGAAGACAGAATGATCTTTCAGCTTGAAGAAAAATCAAGGTTACTAAAGCAGTATGCAGTCAGTCTTCAAGTTGCCACAAGCTGAGTCAGATTCGCACCAAAAAAATCCAATGTTACGATTAATATATAAAAGTGTACACCTTTCCAAGGTTTGAGGATTTTGCAACCCTCTCAGATTTCTAAAGGTTATTGCACCTTCGCTCGGGATGCACGTTTTTCATATTTTAGCTAAGGTGTAGGTGGGCCAATGTGTCAAGTACATGTTGATTACCTTCTTGCCCTTGGTTAAAATTATGGACTTAAGATTATATCATGGGTAGCAACATTGACATGTTGCCAAACGAATACAAGAATAAAAGATCAAGCATCTTTTCATTTCATCCCAAAATTGTAGCTCCAACTTACTACACATTTCCAAAAAATTTCTAACAACAAACATGATACGCTTAAAAATTCAACTATTCATTATAACCAGAATACCTAAAACATTTCCGAACAGACATATCAAAATCCCAAATTGCATCCTAAATTATTAATTAAAACATAAAAACGAATTGTTTTTACTTACTCCTACATGCAGGAATGCAAACTCACTGTGCTCGCAGACTTCCTCTCTTCCTTTGTGGTAAATAACAGCCAGATTCAAGTTATTGGTTGAGTAGAAGGAGTTTTTTTATGGTTCAAGAATCCCCTTATGACTCTAATTCCTGGAGCCTGCCAAACCAACAGAAGTCGTCTCATTATCTGCTCAACTTAATTGCTAGCGGGTGACAGTGGTTAGAGTTGAATTTTCAAAGTTAAATTCTCATTAAACTTCAAAAATTCAGGGGCAATTGTTGGGGGCAGAAAAAATCAACATCCTGGCATTTCATCATGAGTTAATAAACTTAGTCAACAACCTGATGAGCCAACAACCTGAGTTCACAACCTGAGTAACATCCTACAGGGCTATTATTTTGGGCCTATTTTCTAGGTACCAATATCAAAACATGGAGCAAGAAAAGGGGCAGTTATGGACCAAGTCAACCATCATTATCTACATTTAATTCCTAGCCACAAATCAAGGAGGAAGATTAGGGACCGTTATGATTTTAGAATAAATGTCATCCTTGATTGACACCTTCCACTGACGTCTTGCATCTTGACTCAACATGTTGGCTTGACATCCTGACTCAACATGTTGACCTGACATCCTGACTCAACATGTTGGCTTAACATGTTGACTTGACATTTTGGATCGACATCTTGAAGACTGCTATAAATTCCTATTTTTAAGGGTTGTTACGAAGACTAAGTCCACAAGGAATCTACATTTACACTCCTATTTTTCAGGGCCAGTTACACACGAATTGAATACCAAGTCCAACAATGATCAAAGACCTACTCAAACCATGATTCTCCAACGGAAAAGGTTTAATCAATCCCGTCAGTTACTCTCCTCATCTATCTCCTTCGAATTTTTAGCTTATTAGTTAATATCTTTATTTAATTTTTGGGTATATAAAGGGAGACACACACATGTAAACACACACTCACATTTTCGTAATACTCTCTGTAACTCTCTCTTAACACTTTCAGCTTGTTCTTACCTCTGATAACTAGTGAATTTCGAGGTCAAGGCAGGTATTCCTAAACCTCCCGAGGTTTTGTGCTGGCAAACAATTGTTCAAAGGCTTTCCTCGTTAAATTCTTGCGTCTCATCTTGATTCTTAGGATTTATATTCCATTGTGTCCAATTTTCATGTTTTGGAGTCAAATTGCTTAATTTTGACCCAAACAGTAAGCATTCCTCACATTGACGTTTTGACTGCGACAGAAGCTTTCAGGATGGGCCTGAAGAGGGAATCACCCTTCTACCAAGATCTTGTCATGTTCCCATCTAGGAGCCTATAAGAAGTCAGGACGAGGTCCATTCGTTTCATCAGGCTAGAAGAAGATGAAATGATTCATGGCAAGACGTCAAAGAAGATGTCAACATACGAAAATGCTGACAGAAAAGCAGAATCCTCTCACTATTGATCTAACAGGGGAAAACCCTACTCTAAAACCGACTCTCCTAAATAAATGTTGTAGAAGATGATAGTGTTGAGGATGAAACCGCTTATCCTAAGATTAGTGATTATTGTTTTTCTATCGACGTTTCAGGGCTCCTACATGCGATGTACAACTTAGGGAGCAAGGCGAGATGGCCAAAGGCAGCTGACAGAATAGCACCCTGGAAGGACAAATCTAAATGGTGCGCTTACCATGAAGATTTTGGCCATACTATGGAAAATTGCATTGCCTTGAGGAAGGAATCAGCCACTTACTCTCTAAAGGCCTCTTCAAAGACCTATTCAGAAAAAGGAAAGGACGGGTTGAGGCAAAAGAAGCCATCACTGATACTCCATCTTCACCTCCTCCTGCAACTAAGGTGATCAACTTTATTACAGGTTTAGACATTTGTGGCACCACGTACTCTGCAGCAAAACGTCATGCCAAAGATTCCAAGGAAGACAAGACGGAGTTACCAGCATGACGTCTTGATGCTTCCCTAGGCCAGTAGATCATTTTTGATCAAGATGATAAGGAAAATATTTTGGATCCTCATCATGACGGGTTAGTCATCACCTTGCAAATAGCCAATTGTAAGGTCAAGCGTATCTTGGTCGATAACGGGAGTTTAGTAAACTTGGTCATGAAGAGCACATTAGAAGAAATGTCAATTCCCTTAACTGAATTTGTGAAGAATTCCTCCGTTCTAGTCGGGTTTAGTGGAGAGACCAAGCAAACAATTGGAGAAATCAAATTGCCAGTCTATGTTGAAGGATTGAACTCCATGAAAGGTTTTGTGTGATTGATTGTCCATCAGCCTATAATTTCATATTGGGAAGACCATGGATCCATAATATAAAAGCAGTTCCATCCACATACCACCAGTGCCTCAAGATGCCAACACCTTGAGGGGTAATCAAGGTAAAAGGAGACCAACAAGCCACTAAGGAATGTTATAAAACAGATATAAAAGCATGTTCTACTTCCCGTCTAGCATAGCAATTACAGAAAGGCATCAAGGACATCTTGGAGGCTGCTGAGTATGACGTAAGAAAAGTGCTCGTAGACGCCTCTAACCTTGATGCCCATGTGCTAGTTAGAGCTGACTTACCCCTTAAAATTGAGAAAGAATTGATTGACTTTCTAAAGAGTAGAAGGTTGGGTTTCACTTGGAAACACGAAGATTTGACTGGGTTAGATAAAAGCATCATAACTCACAAGTTGAATATCGACCCTACCATCAAGCCGGTCCATCAGAAGAGGAGGAAATTTTCCCAAGAACGGAATCAAATCATTAAGGAAGAAGTAGAGAGGCTGCTCAAATCAAAGATGATCAGAGAGGTGCAGTATCCAAGGTGTCTCGCCAATGTGGTGGTTGTCGAGAAGAAAAATGGGAAATGGCGCATATGCGTAGACTTTACGTACTTGAAAAGAGCATGTCCTAAGGATCCATTCCCGATACCCCATATTGATTCCCTGGTAGACGAAATAGCTGGCCACGACGTGCTGACCTTCATAGACGCTTCTTCAGGTTATCAACAAATCCAAATGGAGCCTTCTGATCAAGAAGATACCGCCTTCATAACTCCTGAAGGTATATATTGTTATATTGCCATGCCATTTGGGTTTAAAATGCAGGGGAACCCTATCAAAGACTGGTAAACAAGATGTTCAAGGACCATCTCGGCAAAATAATGGAAGTATACATAGATGACATGGTGGTAAAGTCCAAGAATATGGAAGATCACGTGCAATACTTGGCCTTTGACATCTTAAAAGCCTTCAATATGAAGCTGAACCCTTCCAAATGCAACTTTGGGGTTAGAGCTGGGAAGTTTTTAGGGTACATGGTGACTAAGAGGGGAATCGAGGCCATCCTAGAATAGATCAAAGCTATACTTAACCTATAGTCCCCTAGAAACATCAAATATGTACAAAGGTTGACAGGGCGAGTAGCGGCCTTAAATCGATTTATCTCCAAATCCTCCGAAAAGTGCAAGTTGTTCTATGACGTCTTAAGGAAGAACAAGATGTTTCAGTGGACTGAGCAACACGAAGAAGCCTTCTTGAACCTCAAAAAGTACCTCACGTCTTCACCTCTCCTCGCTAAGCCAGAACCTGGGGAACCCTTCTATATATATTTAGCTGTATCTGAGATTGCTGTAAGTGCTGTCCTGGTAAAGGAATATCAAGGCAGTCAACGCCCCATTTACTATGTAAGTAAATCTCTTCTAGATGCGGAAACCAGGTACTCTTATCTAGAAAAACTTATTCTCACCTTAATCACTACATCTACTAAATTACGTCATTACTTTGAAACGCATCCTATTATTGTGAAAACTAACTATCCTATCAGGACTGTTATGAGAACTCCTGAGATGTCAGGAAGAATGGCCAAGTGGTCAGTCAAGCTCAGCACGTACGAAATTTCTTACGAACCCAGAAGTGCCATTAAGTCACAAGCCCTTGCGAATTTTGTAGCTGATTTCAGTGCTACCTTGCAACCCGAGGTGGAGCTAGAAGTCCAACACCTCGAAGGTAATAATACTCCCAGGTATTGGACATTGTTCACAGATGGAGCATCCAACTCAAGGGGCGCAGGACTGGGCATCTTATTAAAGTCGCCCCAAGGCGAGTTAATTCCCCAGGCGGTTTCTTGTGAATTCCAGGCAACCAATAACGAAGCCGAATATGAAGCTTTGATCATGGGTTTATCTACTGCTCTTAGTTTAGAAGTTACTCATCTTAACGTATTTATTGATTCTTTGTTGCTAGTTAATCATTTTAACGGATCTTATGCAGCTAAGAGCACCAGGATGACACTTTACCTCCAGCATGTTAAAGCGTTAGCCGCGCGTTTTGTTAGTTTTTCCTTGGAACAGGTACCACGCGAAGAAAATGCTGAAGCCGACGCTTTGGCCAACTTAGGGTCAACATGTGGGGCGATGATAAATCCCAACATCCCAATCATATACGTCCAGTATCCAGCCATTGACCAAACTGAAAAATGCATAGCCCTAGATCATTCGGAAGCATCTTCTCCAGGCCATGGTGCGGTGTCATCATGGATCCAGCCTATTGTTTGGTATTTGCAGGACGGAACCATTCCACTGGACGTCAAGAATCAAAGGTCGTTCAGGATGAAGATGTCCCGGTTCACCTTAATTAATAACAATTTGTTCTGAAGGTCTGGGACAGGTCTTTACATGAGGTGTTTAGAGCCCAGAGAAGTTGAGGAGGTCCTAAATGATCTACATGCGGGTGAATGTGGGAATCACTCCGGGGGGAAGTCGTTATCTTCCAAAGCCCTTAAAACGGGATACTATTGGCCCACTATGAGACAAGATGCAATGGATTTTGCTTTAAAGTGCGACGCTTGTCAACGGCATAGCAACATCTTGCATCAACCCGTTGAACCTCTTCACCCTGTACTTTCATCTTGGCCTTTCATGCAATAGGGCATGGATATAGTAGGCAAGTTACCAAAAGCTCAGGGGGGAAGAGTGTTCATGTGAGCTATGATAGATTACTTCTCCAAATGGATTGAAGAATAAGCATATGTTCAAATACGAGACAGGGAGGTCATATTCTTTTTAAAGAAGAACATCTTGAGCAGATTTGGCGTTCCTTCAGAAATCATTTGTGACAATGGTTCTCAGTTTATCAGCAAAAATACAAGGGATTTCTGTTCAAGGTGGGGAATCAAATTGATAACGTAACCCCTGTACATCCTCAAGCCAACGGACAGGCTGAGTTAAGCAACAAGTTGATCATTAGCAATCTGAAAAAACGTTTAGATCAGAAAAGGGGAAGATGGGCTGACAAATTACCACTTATACTATGGGCTAACAGGTCAACATCTAAGAACGCTACAGGACAGACACCATACTCATTAGTATTTGGAATTGAAGCTGTACTCCCCATAGAAGCAACAATTCTAACCGCAAGATATGGACTGCTAACTCCTGAAGACAATAACTACCTTCTGGCTCAGGATTTAGATATTGTGGATGAGCTCAGGGACATAGCCAAGATAAGGATGGCCGCCTACCAACAAAGAATTGCCAGGTCATACAACAAGAACGTAAGAATAAGACGCTTTCAGGCTGGAGACATGGTGCTAAGAAAAGTATTCCAAAATACCCGGGAATTGCACGCAGGAAAATTAGCTCCGAAGTGGGAAGGTCCCTACCTTGTTGACGCTGAAGCAGGAAAAGGTGCATACTGGTTGTCTACCCCAGACGGCATCCGAATACCTAGAAGGTTGAACGCCCTACACCTGAAGCATTATTACATGTAAGTTGACATTTATTGTGATTTCCACACCCAGGTATGAGACTTCATCTCAAACTAGTTTTCTTTTTAATTTCCTTTCCTTTTTACTTAAATCAAACCTCTACTGATTTAAGCATCGGAGGGGTGTTAGCTAGAGCTAACACCCAACTTTAACGTATTGCTATTTTGCAAGATGTCATTATACAATGAGACAGTCCAAAGCATCCACTTGAAAGGTCAACGTGTGCAGTGATGCATCCCGTCAACATTTCTAAGTTGTAAGGTAACACTCGCTGCGACTTAAAAGATTATACATTTTTTCTAAAGTTTTTTGGTTACAATAACTTTGCCTTGGCGCACGTTAAGGTATTTACCTTCTACGGTTTAAAAGATTTTACATCTTTTCTAAGTCTATTGGTTATCATAACCTCGCCTGAGCGCACGTTTTCTCACTATTTGGGAACCAATGGTTACAACATTGTTACATGTTGTCTTTTCAACTTGGTTACAACATTGTTACATGTTGTCTTTTCAACTTGGTAATAACATTGACATGTTATCCCCGGCAAGTGGTTGTAGCATTTACATGTTACCAATGAACAACAAAGAGTCCATAATCAACAAAGCAGTCCCAATGTAAAAATCCAAGAAAAAGGGCAAAATGCCCCGTAAGACTAAGATGTTGAACCAACCCAACATCTCCAAAAAAGCTAATGTATCGACTCTTATAAGTCCTTACAAATTAAAAAATCTCCTTGAGGATAAATCCTCATCAAATTGTTTTTAAGAAAAAGAGATAAAAAATCCTATAGTCATTCAGTGTTACTGTCTTGAGCATCATCAGCCTGCTCAACCTTCATGGAGGTAACCTCACCCGTTTTTTCATCAATAATCCTCTGCAAAGCTGCATTCTCATCATCCAAGTCCCAGTTCATGCTCTCCTTCTTGATATTCCTTGATCATTTGGATTCTTGCTTCAAAAACTGCCTTTGCAGTTTCATTCACCATATCATCACGTAGTATTCTCATCTCCCTCTCATGTCTCACGTCAACACTGGCAAATCTAGACCTCCATTTTAAAATTTCTTCCCTTAGACCTGACTTCTAAATTCTTCTCTCTTATTATCTTGGCAGCGTCTTTAAGATCCTTCTCATATTCGGCCCTATCCATTTCTAAGGTGTCGCATTTTACCTTCCACATTCTGATTTCTTTAGACATCAACTTAGCAATCGAAACAGCCTGTTATCAACAAAACAAGTGATATTGACCAGAATGAAGGAGTATCTATACAAAAAAAATCTGAATAACCAATTACCTGACTCTCTAGCACCTCCTCACTCCGAGTCTGCTTCTCTGCATTGGTATCTTGGTCCTCTCTTTTTCTCTTCAAAATAGCCTTATCGTCCACCTTAGGTATATTCTCTTCTATTTTCTTCTTGCCTTTATACTTAGCCACAATATCATTCGTCGTAAAGCCGGATCGAGTCACTGCAAATAACAATATATGTTAGTATGGATCTATCAAGAAAACCGATCTGATGGTACGAAGAATCAAACCTACTTTTTGAAGAAATATTGAAGCTTTGAACTTAGCAAAATATGGATGAAAACTGCACCGTCTAGGCTGATCTTGTCGTAATATAGGAAGAGACATCGGTATGGAAGGGATTTGAAAAGATTTGTTGATAATAGAGCCATCCGAGAATGACGATTACTGATTCCTTTCATGACTCTATAACTTCCTTTCAAACCATCATGTGGAGATACACTTGTCAAAACATTAAGATTTTTCGTATTTAAGCGTGGAAAAATCCTTAATATTTTGGGGGAAACTGTTTCACCCTAAAATTTCCACTCAACATGTTCTACGTCTTGGACATCCATCTTGAGGTAACGTCTTAACTTACATCTTGGACTAACGCCTTGAAACTGTTTGTTGTATTTTCCTATTTTTCAGGAACAAAAATATAAATAAAAATAGCTCATTTAAACGACTGCATGGACTTGGTCAAGCAACAACACAACGGTCCCATCCTTCAACCAAGGGATAACGGCTGATCTCCATCAACAAATGGCGAGATTCTAGGCAAAATTTCAGCATGACATTCAAGATGTTGTTTTTTCAGTTACATTCATGCCTATATATCACTCCTAGAGCGCACCTGTATACACGTTACACATTTTTGCTTACTCTCACTCTGCACTTATACTCGAAAACTCTAATACTCAATAATATTTCTTTGGTTTAGGTAGGCTTTCCAAAAGCCTCCCGAGGTTTTTCCCTCGAACGATTGCTCTAAGGGTTTTCTCGTTACATTCTTGCGTTCATCTTGCTTTGAGAATTATATTCCATTTATGCCCAAACATCCTTGATTAGATAAATTTACTTGTTGAAATTTGTCCAAAACAAGGATCCAATATGTTTTCTTTGTCATTTTGATCAAAAATGATCTGCTGGCCCAAGGAGGCATCCAGACGCCGTGCTGGTAGTTTCGTCTTGTCTTCCTTTGAATCTTTGGCATGACGTTTCGCTGCAGAGTAAGTGGTGCCACAAATGTTTGAACCAACTGTAATAAATTTGACCACTTTAGTTGTAGGAGGAGCACTACCAGAAAAAGGTCATTTAGCGACGGAAATTTCCGCCGCTAAAATTAAATTTCCGTCGCTAAAATAAATCACCGACGGAAAAATTCCGTCGGTGGTCCGCCGCTACCAGCTCGTCGCAGTGCTCCGACGGGTCAATTTCCGCCGCTATTTTTTTCTTTTACCGACGGAATTTAATTCCGCCAGTGAATTAATGGTTTCAGCGACGGAAAATTCCGCTGCTATATTAATTTAATTTAATTAAATTTTCATTTCAGCGGCGGAAATTTTCGTCGCTGTAATAAAAATTAATTTAATTAAATTAATTTCAGCGGCGGAAATTTCCGTCGCTGTAATAAAATTTAAATTAAAATTAAATTATTTCAGCGGCGGAAATTACCGTCGCTGAAATTATTTAATTTTAATTTAAATTTTATTAGACGGAAGTTTCCGCCGTTGAAATCAAAAATTAAATAAGAATTAAATGATTATAGTGGCGGAAATTCCGTCAGAAATTAATTTATTTAATTAATTTTTATTTCAAAGATTAATTTCAGGCGATGGAAAATTCCGTCGCCGATTCTCAAAATAAATTTTAAAAAAATAATTTAAAATATCAATAAACCAAAATTTTTTGTACCTGATATAACATTTCAATTTATAAAACTAAAACTATAAAAACTAAAATTCAAATATCAGCGTACCAAATAAAAACTAAATACCACCGTACCAATTCGGGAGGGGGAGAGGGGGAGAGGGGGGGAGGGGGGAGAGGGGGGAGAGGGGTGGAGCGGGGGGAGAGGCGGGGAGGGGCTCCCGCGGGTACCAAATGTCTCAAATGTTGTTAAAATTTGTCGTTTTGGGTTGTTAAAATAAGAAATAAAAATTTGATTTGATTTACGTATCAAAAAAGTTCAAAACAAATAATTAAGTATAATTTTTTAAAGTCTATAATGATATCTCCCTATACACTATACCCTATACCCTATACCCTATACCCTATACCCTATATCCTATACCCTATACCCCTATACACTATATCCTATACCCTATACCCCTATACACTATACCCCTTACCCTATACACTATACCCTATACCCTATACCCTATACCCTATACCCTATACCCTATACCCTATACACTATACCCTATACAATATACCCTATACCCTATACCCTATACCCTATACCCTATACCCTATACCCTATACACTATATCCTATACACTATACCCTATACCATATACCCTATACCCTATACACTATACCCTATACCCTATACCATATACCCTATACCCTATACCCTATACCCTATAAACTATACCCTATACCCTATACCCTATACCCTATACACTATACACTATACCCTATACACTATACCCTTTACCCTATACACTATACCCTATACACTATACCCTATACCCTATACACTATACCCTATACACTATACCCTATACACTATACCCTATACACTATACCCTATACCCTATACCCTATACCCTATACCCTATACCCTATGCCCTATACACTATACCCTATACCCTATACCCTATACCCTATACCCTATACACTATACCCTATACCCTATACCCTATACACTATACCCTATACCCTATACACTATACCCTATACCATATACCCTATACACTATACCCTATACACTATACCTTATACCCTATACCCTATACCCCTTACCCTATACACTATACCCTATACCCTATACCCTATACCCTATACCCTATACACTATACCCTATACACTATACCCTATACCCTATACCCTATACCCTATACCCTATACCCTATACCCTATACCCTATACACTATACACCTATACCCTATAATTCTATACCTATACACTATACCCTATACACTATACACTATACACTATGTGGTTTAGTGGTTTGTGGTTTAGGGGTTAGGGCTTGGCTTAGGGGTTGTGGTTGGGTTAGTGGCTTAGGTGAGTTTAGGGGTTAGGGTTGGGGTTGTGGTTGTGTGGTTTAGGGTTTGTGGCTTGTGGTTTAGGGTTTAGGGTTTAGGGGTTAGGGGTTTAGGGTTTAAGTCTCAGGTTTAGGTGGTCTAGTGGTTTAGGGGGTTAGTGGCTTAGGGGTTGTGTGGTTTAGGGTTAGGGGCTTAGGGTTGGGGTTTAGTGGTTTAGTGGTTTAGGTTTAGTGGTTTAGTGGTTTGTGGTTTAAGGCTTAGGGGTTAGTGGTTTAGGGGTTAGGGTTAGGTTGTGGTTTAGGGGTTAGGGTTTAGGGTTGGGGTTTAGGGTTTAGGGTTTAGTGGTTTAGGGTTTAGGTTTAGGGTTTAGTGGTTTAGGGATATAAGAATTGCAAGGGTTCTTGTAGCTATTCCCAAATTGGTAAATTACATACAATTTTAAATTTTTTATTCAAAATAAAACAAAAACAAGATTAGTCCAAAACTAGGAACTAACCAACTATTAGACAACACTGGAGATTATTGTCTCATAAGTCATAACTAAGATATCCGTAAAACAAAGACCCACATCATTAATGCCGAGCACACCGCACTCTCTCGGCCCCCACCACCGTGCATGTCATCATCTACATCGTAAGCTTCAATGTTGACATCGTGAAGGGTCAGTGTCTCCTCGCACTCATCAAGCTCCATATCCGTCATCTCGCGATGAAGGCTTAGGAGGCAAAGAAACCCTCTAGTGGCCTTGCATTGTTCGGAAGTCAAGGAATCTGGGAAGTCGACCGAGAAGTGGATGTATAATTTGCCCCTCATGAATGGTCTTTGGTACATTGGCATCCCTTCGTCATTTATTGCCTTGAATTGATCTGGCTTAACAACTTCTCCAGGTTGGGATTTGATGAGGAGCCGCCCGTTATCTAGATGAGTCAAGATAAATTGGAAGCCACATAATGCCTCGCAAGGGTCAACGCGTGCTCAACAAATATGTCATCACCCTTTCGCTTGAACTTTGGGTGCTCTTTCCGTTGTAGTACAAAGACTATGTCTCCAAGTAAGAGTGTCGTGGAGCTTCACTCGGCTTCTCCTGGGAATGTAATTTTCTGTCCATTTTGCATACCCTTCTCCACAACCACTTCCAAGACCTTCTTCTCCTGTACAACCTTTTCGCCCTTGCATTGTGGGCAGCGGTCCTTGTCATTGATAGGGTATATGGTATAGGGTATAGGGTATATGGTATAGGGTGTAGGGTATAGGTATAGGGTGTAGTGGGTATGTGGTATAGTATGTGGTATAGGTATAGGGTATAGGGTATAGAGTATAGAGTATAGTGTATAGGTGTAGGGTATAGTGTATATTATATAGGGTATTATGTTTAGAGTTTAGAATTTATTTATTTTTTTAAAAATAATATTTATTGACTCATATTTTTTTTTGAGAGTAATTTAAAATAACTTTCATATTTTATATAAATAAAAATAATGGCATTATAAAATTAAAATTAATAAATATTTATGATTTATTTATTTTTTCAAAAATATCATAAATATTTATGATATTTTAATGTTTTTTAGTTTGTTATTTTGTTAATTAGTTCTAAAAATAAACAAAAATTACATTTTATTATCAGCAACGGAATATTTCCGTCGCTGATAAATAAAAAAATATTAAATTATCAGCGGCGGAAATATTCCGTCGGTGTTTAATAAAAAAAAAAACATTTAATTTCACCGTCGGAATTTTTCCGACGCTAATAAATTAAAAAAAATTAATTATTTAGCGTCGGAAATATTCCGTCGGTGTAATATTTAAAAAAGAAAAATAAAAAATATTTTAATTTCACCGTCAGAATATTTCCGACGCTGATAAATAAAAAAATAAAAAAATGATATATTTTCACCGGCGGAATAATTCCGTCGCTGATAAAGATTTAGCGGCGGAATATTCCGTCGATAAATCAACCGCCAAATTAGCGGCGGAAATAAACGAATATTCGAGGAATATTCGTTTTAGCGGCGGAATTTAGCGGCGGAATTAAATTCCGTCGCTAAATTTGACGCCAAAAATATTCCGACGCTAAAGCCTATATTCCGCCGCTATTTAGCGACGGAATATGTCCGTCGCTGATAATTCCGTCGCTAAATGACCTGATTCTGGTAGTGGAGGTGGAGATGGAGCGTCAGCTACAGCCTCCTTTGTTTCTGTTCGTCCTTTCCTTTTCCCAAGCAAATCCTTGAGGAGACCTTTCAAAAGTAAGTAGCTGATTTCCTTCCTCAAGGCAATACAATTGTCGGTGGTGTGGCCAAAATCTTCATGGTAAGCACACCATTTTGATTTATCCTTCCAAGATGATGACCTGTCAGCTGCTTTTGGCCATCTTGCCTTGCCACCTAAATTGTCAATTGCATGTAAGAGTCCTGAAACGTCAACAGAAAAAAAATAGTCACCAATCTTAGGATAAGTTGTGTCGTCTTCAACACCATCATCATCTACGACATTAATTTTAGAAGAGTCAGATCTAGAGTAGGGTTTTCCCCTATTAGATCGATAATGAGAAGGGTCCACCTTTCTGTCAGGATTTTCATATGTTGACGTCTTTTTTGACGCCTTGCCATGAATCATCTCATTCTTTCAGCCTGATGAAACGGACGGACCTCGTCCTGACTTCTTCTAAACTTCTAGACGGGAACATGAAAAGATCTTGATAGAATGGTGATTCTCTCTTCAGGCCCATCCTGAAAGTTTCTGTTGCAGTCGATACGTCAATGTGAGGAATGCTTACAGCCTCCTTGTTGAACCTGAACATGTAATCCTTTAAGGTTTCATCAGGTTGTTGTACAATCCTGCAAAGGTCACTGGTTAATTTTTCAAACACACGATTGCAAGAAAATTAGTTAAGAAACATGTTAATTAATTGAGAATAAGATGAGATGGAATTCATAGGCTGATTAGTCAGCCACATCAAGGCGAGTCCCGATAAGGTGGACCCAAAGCCCCTGCACAAGCAAACTTCTTTAAAATGCGGGGGAATGCTGATGATATCCATCTTCTCTTGGTATAAGGCTATATGCTTAGCAGAATCAGTCGTGCCATCGTATTGCTTCATGGGAGGTACTTGGAATCTCTTAGGGATCTCAACCCCAGCTATGGCAGAAACAAAACGTGAATCATGATGGCTGGTTGGAGATGCCTGGTTGAAGGGCAAAGTAACTCCTGGAACCTTCATGAGGATGTCCTTGAACTGCTGCACTTCCCTTGTAAGGGTGATATCTGCAGCAGGGTTAGTAGGAACAAATGGATTGAAAGGAGAATTGAAAGTATTAAAACTCCCTGTTTGCCCTATTGGAGGTGGGGTCGCAAAGGTAAAACATGATGACAGCGGCATTGGGTTGGACGTAACGGTGGTGCTTTCAGTCTGAATAGTGCTGAACATGGAAATGCTGCCTTGACCACCTTACACACCCGTCCCCGCTTCTAAGAAGAGAGTTCTAGGCTGCAAAGGCGAACTCTCTAGCAAGCTGATCATTGGAACGCTGCGCCCTGAAGCCGAAAAATCACGCCGCAGTCCGTCAAGGTGATTGAAGATCGTCTGATTGGTATGCTGCTGCCCGTCAATCTGGTCCTTCAACTGTTGCATCATAGACGTCAAGGCGGTTATAACTTCTAGGGAAATTCTCTGCAGCGTCATGGATGAAGATCCACCTAGATTGAGCCCTTAGTTTCGAGACGTGACAGCGCCAGAGCCAACACGTGAATGCATGCTGGTCCCCACAGGCAAGCTTGACATATTGGTTGTTGCCCCTATCATGACCCTAATCCTAGGCACCACTTTAGCACATGTTGAGCACATGGTGTTGGGGGTGTAGTATCTCATTTATGCATTTCATGCTATTTGTTAAGTTTTATGTGTTCAATTTTATACTTTGACAACTTATATGGTTTTAGGATGTTAATAAATTAATCTTAATTATTTATTGTCTAAATAAAATAAATATGAAATGTTGTAGTAAATTTATAATATTTTAAATTTTAAATAAAAAGTTGGAAAAGGTTGAGGCGCTTAAGTGTCAAGGTTGGAAGTTAAGATGATTAGTGGTATTGTGTAAGGAAATGGTGTAGTGAATTGATACTTGTGGAAATTTAAATAAGAAGTTGATAAGTTTGGAGGTGCTTATGTGTAAAGATTTAAGCTTGGGGTTGTTAGTTGTAGTGGTTCAAACCTAGGAGGAGCTAAGGTGTAAATTGATTAATGTTTATCTCTCATTTTCTCCATGGAAAGGCATTTTAACAAAACTTCATCCTTATTCCTCTGTTTGAAGGAAGATAAACCAAACCCTAGCCTTTTCCTTCCAAAATTCCTATCAAATTCATTTTCTTTCCGTTCTTCGATCCGTTCGTATATTATTGTTCGTGACGCCGAGGGGAGCGTATTTATCCGGAAAAAGATTTTCTTATTTTTGAATTATTCCGGTAAGTTATTATGATTTCCTTCAAATTCTTGTTCATTTTATGTTAAAAATGATATTATGGTTATATAAATGTTGTTTGGTAATTTTAGAGCAATTTTCTTGGAGTTGAATTGAGTTGGGTTAATGGGTTATTGTTTAAGTTGAAAGGAAGGTATTAAAATGGAACTTAGTGTTGTAATGGGTGATATATTTAAGTTGCATGTAAGGGTTGAGTATTTTCCTTAAGTTTGGAAGCCTTGAAATTGTGAATGGGTTGAATTGGTTTGGTTTGAAGTAATAGAGTTGGTAATAGACTAGTTTTGGAAGTGGACATGAATGTTGGTTTTGGTTTTCTGGTGTTGGCCAAGGATTGCTGATGTTCTGCTCTGTTTCTGAGTTTCTGGGGAAGGGTACGAGTCGTGCCCTGTGGCACGAGTCGTCCCCTCAATATGGAAGAGTCGTGCCCTATGGGACGACTATATCAGAGGGGGTGTTTAAGTGGCACGAGTCGTGCCATAGGGCACGAGTCGTGCCCTGCCCTGTTGACTCTGAACCATTTTTCAAGCATTAAAAACCTAATCTACCTAGTATATAATTAAACCCTCTTTGAATATAATTAAAGTACAACATTTTAGCTTTACAATGAAATCTTAATTGGTCAAAATGGATATGAGGAAGAGGTTTAAATATGGTTCGGAATATGGTTGAAAGGCTTGATTGGAACTTAACCAAAGTTATTCAAACTTGGTAATTTGATCTTGAACCTTTATAGAGGTTACTCAATGGTGTGTAATGAATATTTAGAGCTTATTTGGGATGCATTGTGCTCATATTTATTTGCATATTCATCGGGTATGATTCAAATAGTGTATGAAATATATGTTGCACTATTGTATTGATTTGAACATGAGTATGAATACCATGTTGTTATTTTGTTATCCCTATGGTGGATTTCTTTTAAAGTATCTGTTATATGCTTGAATGTGTTGCAATCAGCTGATGTTTAGGGATATAATGGAATACGATGAATTATGGAAATTGTTCTATAAGGTGATCGGATTACATTATACCTGTGACTTTCCCCTTCTGTGGCCACAGATTGGGGTTATAGCTTCTGTATTGAGCCAAAAGCCTTACAGATAGCTAGTATCTTATATGGTTCTCTGAAATATGAATCTTATAAGATGTGAATATGCCTAAGCAGTTCTCAAATGAAGGGAGTTTACTCCCACGTTGTACGACTTATTGTTCAGACGAGAAAGGTAAACTCAGGTAACTTAATGTGTTTACCGCTTTATCAATGTATTTTGAGCAACCTTGTTATGTGTTGCATTTTACTTGGCATCTTGTTGCTTTCATAATAGCTTATTGAGATTTATTCTCACCCCTTCTCCCTTACTGTTTTAGATCGCACTGAGACAGGCGGACCAGCCCAGTGAGGACGAAAAGGAGTTTGGACGTGGTTCTTTTTGGGTTGTCTGGGTATGTGTATATTTTGGTTGGGATTGGTAGTAGTAATTTGATGTTACTCCTTTGTGGAGTTGTATATAAAACAACTTTTGTAAAACTTATATTTGTGGTTAGTTTGTAACTAAAACAGGTTATCTTTTCAAAGTCTGTTATAACCTTCCTCCAAGTGGAGATGTTTTAAGTTAGTTTTATAATGGAAATGTTAAAGTTGGTTTTCTTTTCAAGTTAAGTAAAAGTTTTAAATTCAGGTGGTTTTATTGTAGTAAGGGGACCCTCCCGCTCGGGGCACGAGCTAAGGTTCTGGGTCGGGGTCCCCACAGCCCCAGTCGTAATGATGGGGGTAGACATTGCTGAAGTAGGATTGCTCATCTTGATTGAAATCTAAAAAACCAAAGTTCCCACAGACGGCGCCAAATTGTTTTGGACAAATTTCAACAATTAAATTTATCTTATCAAGGATGTTGGGATCGTGACCATATGCCTCAGACATGGGAGAAATTTACCCGCAAGTTCAGAGATCATTTCATTTAGATGGTTACACGGGACAGGAAGGAGGTTGAATTCTTGAGGTTAGAGCAAGGGCGATGACAGTGGCCCAGTATTCTGCAAAGTTCACAGAGTTGGCAAGATATTGTCCTCATTTGGTACCGGAAGAAGATAGAAGAGTCTACTGGTTTGTGAAAGGGTTGAGATTGGAGTTCAGAAAGCAGCTATTGACGCACGACTTCACCGACTTTCAAGCGACAGTTAATAGAGCTTACTGGATTGAGAATGATATTGAAGAGCATCGGGGTAAATCCGAAGGTGGAAGTGGAAATAAACCGAGATTTCAAGGTCAAGGCTCCGGACAGAATAGAGGGCAACAAAGGTCTTCAGCCCCGGGGGTAGTTAGAGGAGGAAATGTGGCGGCTCTGACAACTCGTCCGGCTTCAAGTCAGTTTGGGACGGTGTGTAGTTTTTGCAAGAAAGTGGGGCATTCGGAGGATAGGTGTTGGAGCAAGCAAGGCAAGTGCCTTGAGTGTGGAGTAGTGATTCATTTCAGGAGAAACTGTCCTAAGTTGCAACGGGGGCAAGTGTCAGGTAGCGATCAAGGGGGGAAAAGAAGTGGAGTGAAGAGAGACAACGAGGGGAAACCGAAGGATAAAGTTCAAGGGCGAGTGTTTGCCTTAGGTCGTGGGGAGGTAGATCCCAATGCCGTCATTAGAGGTATAGTCCCTATCTCAGGAGTTAAGGCCCACATTCTTATAGATCTCGGGTCTTTCCATTCTTTTGTGGCATCTCATTTTGCATTTGCATTGCATAAATTGCCTGAGATTATGCCTTATGTGCTGGAGGTCTCTACTCCTATGGGAGAGTGCCTTGCATCTTATTTGGTTTATCATGGTTTTGATGTGAATATATGTGGGCATGTATTGCCAGTGGATTTGGTAGAGTTCCCAATCCGAGATTTTGATGTCATTCTTGGTATGGATTGGTTGAGTACTTGTCATGCTTTGGTAGACTGTCGTAGGAAGTGAGTCTCCTTTGCTATGCCTGATGTGCCTACCTTTGTGTTTGATGCGGATAAATCTTTGTTTGGTATTCATGTTATCTCTGCTTTAAAGGCTAGAAAAATGTTGACTAAAGGGTGTGAGGGGTACTTGGCTTATGTGTTAGATTCAAGTAAGAAATCCCCCGAGTTATCTCATGTCCCGGTTGTGAATGAGTTTATTAATGTGTTTTCAACTGAGTATGATATGCCTCTGGATAGGGAACTGGAGTTTTGCAATTATTTAGTGCCCGGTACCTCACCAATATCCAAAGCACCCTATAGAATGGCTCCGGCTGAGTTGAAAGAGTTGAAGACTCAGTTGCAAGAATTGTTAGATCGGGGTTTCATTCGTCCAAGTGTTTCACCCTTGGGAGCACCAGTTTTGTTTGTTCAGAAGAAGGATGGCACGGTGAGATTATGCATCGACTATAGATTGTTGAACCAAGCAACTATCAAGAATAAATACCCTCTTCCGTATATTGATGATTTGTTCGATCAACTTCAAGGTTCCGTGATCTACTCCAAGCTTGATTTGCATAGCGGATACCATCAGTTCAAGATCCGATCGGATGACATTTCCAAGACAGCCTTCAGAATGAGGTATGGTCATTATGAATTTGTGGTTTTGCCTTTCGGGTTGACTAATGCACCAGCGGTATTTATGGATATGATGAACCAAATTTTCAAGCCCAACCTTGATAGTTTTGTCGTGGTTTTTATTGATGATATTCTTATCTAATCCAAATCTCGGGAAGAGCATGAGAAGCATTTGTGAATTGTTTTATCTGTGCTTTGTGTGAAACAACTGTTTACAAAATTTAGCAAGTGCGAGTTTTGGCTTGAACAAATTTATTTCTTGGGGCACGTGGTGTCAAGTTCGGGGATTTCCGTGGATCCTTCTAAGATTGAAGTCGTAGTCAATTGGAAGCAGCCTTCAACTGTGACAGAAGTCCGTAGCTTTCTTGGATTGGCAGGGTTTACCGGAGGTTCATTGAGGGATTTTCTAGAATTGCAACTCCATTTACAAGATTGACGCGGAAGGATATACCATCTGTGTGGGATTCAAAGTGTGAAGCAAGCTTTTCCGAGTTGAAGAAGAGGTTGACGACAGCTCCAGTTCTTACCCTTCCAGATGGTTGCGAGAACTTTTTGATTTTCAGTGATGCCTCGAAATAAGGATTGGGATGTGTTCTTATGCAAAATGGGAAAATGATTGCGTATGCCTCGAGAAAGTTATCACCAGCAGAATAGAATTATCCTACCCACGACATGGAGTTGGCTGCGATTGTATTTGCGTTACATAAGTGGAAGCACTATTTATATGGGGCGAGATTCGAGATTTTCACCGATCGCAAGAGCCTGAAATATTTGTTTACCTAGAAAGAGTTGAACAATCAGCAAAGGAGATGGTTGGAGCTATTGAAGGATTATGACTGTGTTATTTTGTATCATCCAGGAAAGGCGAATGTAGTGGCGGATGCGATTAGCCGGAAGGCTTATTTATCAACCTTGAGATCCCGAGAGTCGAGAAGTGAGATGAAATTTGCGAATGTCCGAGCAGTTCCTACTTTGTATGGAGATCTTTTGGAAGCTCAACAAAGTGATCCGAAATTGAAGAAAATTTTGGGGCAAGTGCAAGCTGGAAAGACCGGGGAGTTTTCATTGAATAGAGATGGAATATTAACCTTCCAAGGCAGAATTTGCATTCCTTCTTCACCGGAGATCAAAAGGCGAGTTTTAGAGGATGGCCACAAATCAAGATTTGCTATTCATCCGGGAAGTACGAAGATGTACCAAGATTTGAAGAGAGGCTATTAGTGGCATGGAATGAAGAGAGAGATTGCGGAGTTTGTATCAAAATGTTTGACTTGTCAACAAATCAAGGCCGAGCATCAGAGACCGGCGGGGCTACTTCAACCGTTAGATATTCTGGAGTGGAAATGGGAAGGAATCTCGATGGATTTTGTGACAGGACTACCTCTGACCTCGAAGAAGATGGATGCCATTTGGGTGATAGTTGACAGATTGACAAAGTCGGCTCATTTTCTACAGGTGTCAACAAAGTATTCGATGGAGAGGTTAGCGCAAATTTATATGCGAGAGATTGTTAGACTTCAAGGAGTTCCGGTTAGCATTGTATTCGATAAAGATCCGAGATTCACCTCTAGATTTTGGAAGGCGTTGCTGTAGACACCCCATTCTGAACCAATAATTCATGATTACACTACTCTTCGTCTCTCTTTTGTGTTTTGACGAAAGCATATCAGTTTCGTCATGTTTCGTTAAGTTTCTAACTAACCTCGTTAGTTTTGGACCTAACTGACTAACGGAATAACTGAAGATGACAAAATAGTCAAAATGACTATTTATCTCGCGCGGAATAGCGTGTCTCGCGCGAGATATCCCCTCGACAGGATGTGCAAAAATCACTCTCCTTCTCCGTTTCAAACTCTTTTCTTGATAAAATCTTATCCCATCCGGTCATCCAATAGAATTTGAGTTCTGGAAGCTTCCTAGGAGTGTTTTACCTCTTCACCTCTACCTCTTAAACCCCTATAAATACTTGGTGACTTCTACTGTTTCAGAGGTCCAGAATTCCACACAACACACACAATTTGTTGGTTTCTCTCCACGAAAGATTCCTTCAAATTACTCACAAAACCTCCCTAAAATCACCTAAAGTTTGTTTATCAACCTTATTAATTAACAAACATCCAAACCCGAATCAAGGATTGAGGCGAAGCTCTGTCCGCATGAAGATTTGACTCTCATATTGAGTCAAAACTCTGCCCAAATCACTTCTCGACCGAAAAGACATCTTAGAACCACGTTCTAAATCAAAAACTCCCCAAACGCTAGGTAAATTCCTATAATTTTACTCTCTTCTTCTCAATCTCTCTCTATTGGTTTTTAGAGTGGTGTAATCCCATCAAAAAAATTGGCCTAGAGTCCCTTCAATCGATGAAGGCGATCTCGAAGCATACAATCCGACATTCCAAATCAAGAAATTGATTAGGGTTTTCTTATTCTTTAATTATTATATTAAAAAGATTGATAATACTCAATTGGCAAGACCGATCTTCGGATCGAGTGGAATGGATGCTCCTCGACCTACCCATTCCATAACTTAACCCCCGAACCCTCAAATCTCTTTTTAAAATTAAAAAGGTTTTTCTTATTGTTTTCCTAAATAAATAATAAGTGGCGACTCTGTTATTCAAAATTCACGCATCGCTAACAGTGGCGACTCCGCTGGGGACAATCAATTTAGAGGGTTAGACTTGCGCACAATTGAATATTATCAATCTTTTTATTTTCTGTAAAATTTGATTTTTCTGAATTTTTTGGAATTTTTCGATAATATTTTTGTTAAAAAAAAAAAAAACTGTCCGAATACTTATCCTGTGCGAGATATACTAATCTCGCGCGAGATTAGTACACGATTTTGAAAACAAGCAAACAGTTCTACTCTGGCGGCGGAGCAGCATTATAAAGAAATATTTGGTCAAAAGGCTTTCATCAATCTTTATTCTCTTGAAAGTTTGACCGCAGAGGAAATAAAAACCTTCTTGACTTTTTCTTAAAGTTTGAAAAAAACTTGGTCAGTTTTACTTTCATCAAGGTTGACCATACTCAAAATTTAAAAAAAAAAAAAAAAAAAAAAAAAACAAAAACGAAAACTTTACAGAAAAGTTTTAAAAATCCAGAAAATTCAAAAAATAATTATTATTTATATTTTGCTTGTATTAACTTTATTTTGCAAGGGTAGAATAATTTCAATTACTTAAACTATATACCTGCGTGCGATTGAATTATTTTAATTTTTTTACCAGTCATCGGTTGACTCGGGCTTTGTAATAAATTAGTTTATTTATTCTCTCGCTCCCTCTCTCTTTAAGTGGAACTACGACGGCCTGAGTCTTCCTAATTTGGGAGAAACGTAGGCAACCACTTGGTGCGACCACTATCTGTTTTTCTTTTAGTTTTCAAAAAAAAATCTTTCTATTTTACTCTATTACCTAGATTGAATTATCACACACGCGCACTCATATTATAACTGTCATTGCATTACATACCCTTGATAAACCCGGGACCCACACTAAGGACGGATGACGGTAACCACCTTGTCGCCGGTATCTCCGAAGTTGGATCATCCCACTTCGCGTATTCAATCCACCTAGATTGTCATATCGCGGGGAGCCTAGTCTTCCAGCCCTGCATCGCCACATATCATGTAGATTGACTTTTTAAGACACTCCGTGACCGGTCGGTTTGATCTTGGAGTCTTTGTAATCCCTTGTCAAGATCTTGTTTTGTGCAATAATCCATGGTAAAGAAATAATAAAAAATTGTCGCTTCGGAATTGTCCCTTCGGAAATGTCCCTACGGTTGTCCCTTCGGATTTGCCCCTAAAAAGAGAAAAATTTCTCACCAAAATTATTGCACAAAACTTGATGTTACTTGAGATTACTTCGAACCCTAGGTCCCTAGGTTTGGATTTTGAATGCTAGAAACCCCCAAAACGGATTTTCTGCCCGACCAAAAATAGGACTAAAATCAGAAAAAATGTGACTTTCCGTGGCGTTGTCTCGCGCGAGATTGCTTGTCTCGTGCGATATAAGTGTTCGGTCTTTTCGTATTTTGGCCAAAACCTTCAAACCTTCAAAGCCTTCATACACCCTATTCAGCCGAATTGTTGGGACTCGATCATGGTTTAACACGGTTGCTACACGTCTAGGTTCTTTGCCAAAGCTCGACACGATGTCTGCTTCTCCTTCTACCACCGAGGCCAATTTCAACGATGCTAAGGTCCAACTCATCGAAGCCATGACTAGGTTGGATGAACAAATTAAGCAAATTGATGAGCAAAATGCCCAAATGGCCGCCCTCATGAAAGAACTCCACGAGTTGAAAGTCAAGAAAGGCAGAAAACAAAAGCAGAAAGTGGAATCCTCCTCCGACGAAGAGGAATCCTACACCAAAGTGAATAGAAAAACCAAGAAGTCAAGCAAGAAAAAGGAAGAATTCGATTCCTCCTCTTCCTCATCCTCCTTCGATGATGAGGAACATACCTCCAAGGGTGCTAAAACCAAGAAAGAGGGCAGTGGTGAAACTACTAAACTTGGTGACCATGTTACTAAGAACTACCTCGAAAAGAAGCTTGCGACTCTTGACACTTCCAAAGGGTCATTCATTCCATTTGATCCCGATACTCTTCAACAATCCATCACTAAGTTTCCTCGCAAGTACAAGACACCCGATATCTCCAAGTTCAATGGTACTACCTGTCCTCGAGCTCATGTTGAGACCTATACTTGGGCCATGCTTTCAATGGGCGTTGACAACACAATCTTGGCCCAATGCTTTCCTCAAACTTTAGAAGGTGCTGCAAGGGATTGGTATATGTCTCTTCCTATGACTACAAGGCTTGATTGGTCGTCTCCATGTTTAGTCTTCCAAAGACAGTTTGAAGACAACTCCACTTATCGCCCTACTAGGAGGGATCTTGAACAAACCAAACAACATGCCAATGAGTCCTTTGCTGAATTTGCTAGAAGATGGAGACTCAAACTCACTGAAATCGTCGAAAGGCCTACTCTCAAAGAGCAAATCCACATCTTCGTCCAATGCCTCCATGATGAATTTCAAGAGAAGCTCGCCGGTAATTACTTTCCTATCTTCAATGAACTCCTCGAGTCCGAAATTAGGGTTGACGACTTCCTCAAAAGCAAAAAGAAGGAAAGTACTTTCCGCTACAACAAGCCCACCACAAGTAAGGATGCTTCAGTCAACGCTATTGCATTCAACCGCACCAACACCGGCAAGTATTCTGTTGTTCCTCCTCCCGAAAAGAAAAAGAGACACTATGACAAAATTGAAGGGATCACTCAAGAAGAACTCTTCGATGTGCTCGTCAAGAATGAAAAGATCAAACCAAGAGAAGGTGGTCCTCCTAAGTATATGGGTCCTAATCATGCTCATCACTTATTCTGCAAGTACCACAACTTCACCGGCCACGACACCAACTCTTGCCACCACTTGAAGGACATCATCCAAGACTTCTTCCACAATGGAGATCTAGAACGTCCCAACGTCATCACCAATCCTCTTCCTCGCACTCCATGAAGAAGATGAAGCTCCGAGAAGAAAAGCTGCACTTACCACTTTGGGGCTACCACTATCCTCTCCCTTTCTCCTTTGATAGAAGTGGATTAGGTTTTAAATTTTCAAGTATAAACTCGAAGAGTCGTTCTGTCTTTCTAGTACTTCTCACCTCCTCTAGTTTGTGTCCTCTAAACTATCGAGTCTGTTCTTAAATTTCTCAATTAATTAAAGTAGTTTTCTTTTCCTAAACACTTTCCCTAAGGTTGTTCTACCTCACGAATATCATTTCATTCATGCAAAATAATGGACCCTCCATTTCCTAAATCATCAAAAAAAAAAATAGAGACTTCTAAGCAAATTTAAGAAGAAGGTTATCCTTAGGAAGCTTAAGGGCTAAACATTACCCCTACTGAAAGTCAAAGTCAACAAGCGAAGGAAGCCAAAGGCGCTGCTATCAACATTCATCCCAAGAAGAGTGGGGCTACTCAATTCAAGGCTTTGAGAGTACAAAAATAAATAAAAAGCTTGCTAGGTTGAAACTCTTTAAATCGTCCTAGGCAAAATTTAGAGCATCAAAAAAAAAAGAGAAAAAAAAAAGAAGAAGAAGAAGAAAAACTCTCAAGCCTTCATCGCCCCACAACAAGGATGGAATTTCAACAAAGGCAAGAAGGACTCTCATACAGAGAAAAAGATTCGAGTAAAGAGGATTCCTCAATATCCTCTTACAACAAGTGAAGAAGACTTTCAGTATCAATGTTTACCCTTAAGTCATACTAATGATTGGCTTCCTTCTCAAACTTATTTAGAAACTTCTAGATGATACACGGTCCATTAAAAGGTAGAATAACTTTTCTAGATCCTTGAGCCAAGTAGCGTTTCTTGTTGAGTCTAGGGGCTTCCTGTTAGCCATTCTCATACACACTCTTGAAATCCAAGCATCAAAATTGGGGCTTCCTAACCTTTCCTCCCCCAGTCAATCTCTACTTCAACTCTTCAAAATAATAAAATCTGCATTAGGGCTTTCCTCTTTGCTTCTCACTCTCATCATTAGAGAATATTACTTTCCTAAAAAAAAAGTCAATGCTTGGATCACTTTCCAAAAAATAGAGTCCGTCTCTTCTCAACTTACTTGAGATCTCATCTCTCTCTCTCCTCAATAAGATTCTCTCCTCTGAGTCCTCTTCGAGTACACATACTTTTCAAAAAAAAAAAAAAAAAGGCTCGCTAGGTTGAAAACTTGTAAAGAGAGGCCTAGGCAAAAGTTAGAGCACAAAAACAAAAGACGCAAAAGAGATGCCCGCTAGATTGAAAACCCGAAAAGGCGGTCTAGGCAAAAACCAGGGTGCGCACTAAGAAAAAAAAAATCAAAGGTCAAAGGGAGAGTATTCTTCAACCTTCTTCAGCGAGCGTCAGTCGATCTTCTTCAAATCAAATCAATAAGGAGAGTCTTCTTCAATCACCTTCAAATCAAGAGAACAGCTTCACAAGCCTGTTCACAAAGTCATCCACCAAGCAACTTGGAGCTTGAGACACCAAAGGGCCTTGGACCTAAAGCCATTACGACAGTCGACAGATTTGTAGTCGTTTGCCTCCTAGAGACACGACTCAAGGAGAAGTAAGAATGAAGATTCTCAACAGACCTAGATGTGTTCACACATGATTACTCATTGAAATTCTTCAACAATGAAGAAACAGTACAGCCTCGCTGACTAGCAACAGATTCTGCACAAACCTGATTTGGTCCCAACTTGTCAAACACAAGTTCACTCATATATTTTACCCCTCTCAAATATCAATCTATACAAATGTCCCTACATTTCCATATACCATATACTCATACATAAACTTACCACCAAAATGACCAACCGGCCATTTACATGAACAGACGTGAGCACCACCACATAAGTCCAGTCAAACAACTAAAATCTGAAAAAAAAATCTCTACTTGGAATCTTTTATGTGCTGACAGGTACTGTTTTGGTAGAAAAAACAATAGTACAGAATCTTAACTTTGACAAGTGTGTGGATTTAAATACTAAGGAGGGGACTGTGGAATTCGAATAAATGGAACAAAGACATGAAAAGAACGAATGACACGACGAATTGTTAACGAGGAAAACCTTGGAGGTGACAACCTATTTGGAAAAAACCTCGGGAGTTAGGTCTCCAACCTTAAAAGTTTCACTATGATAATTGAGTTACAACTTTGGAAGAGGATGGAGAGGATTACAAGTAGCTTGTGCATAGAGTGTGTGCATATGAGTTAGTGTATTTGTTTCCGTCTTCATCTCCCCTTAAATATAAGTAAGTATGACGGGGTAATAGTTTGTTCCTACAATCTCGAAAATGATCTTTATCCTCTTCAACGTCCGTGAGACTAAGTCATCCTTGCCGTTGAAGTTGTGTTGAACGTGCTAGAAACATATCCCGTATTCTTCTCTCTTATTTACTGGAAAATAATAATAAAGATATTAGGAAATATCAAATAAGTAAATATTAAAACGATACTTACAGTGGAATAACATCTTGACATGCAGGATCAACTGAAGATGTCACCATGCTGAAAAATACCCACAACAATTTGTCCCCAAAAACATTTGGCTATGTTGGCAATTGAAGAGGCAAATGTTTTTCTTCCAATTAAATGCTCAACGGCCAGCTTGCATGATGGGACGGTTAGGGAGTAATGCTTAGAAAAAAGCGATTTTTTGAAAAAAGAGTTCTTTTTCTTTTTAATAACCGTTTGGAAGGATTAATAGGCTTCTCAAACCTTCCTTTTCACCTGCTTGCTACGGCGCTATTCTTACTCAAGGTAAAATTTCTATGTTTCTTATTTTCTTCCATTGTTTACTTCTTTTCTTTCATCTGTCATCCATGGGTAGGACCAGGTGGAGTTCGTCAAAAGCTAAGAATGCCCCATCCCCACAAGGTCCCATAGAGATCAGTCTTACCGATTTTGTTTATGAAAATGTCCTTGCAAAACCGGATGAAGAGACTTGTCTGTTTAGTGATACCCAAATAGAATCACTAAAACAACAATGTTACTTCCCCAAAGGTGCGATTTTTCATCCTTTCTCTGTAAACCTTAGATCTGACTTCGTTTCCGCCAAATGGATTTGTTTCCTCGAGTATCCTTTTCTTCTAGGGTTTAGTTACCCCTTCCCATCGTTGGTTTCTGAGTTTTTTCAAAAGACTCATCTTGCCTATCCTCAACTGATGCCCATGGCTTGGAGAGTTTTTGATTTTATTATCAAAGTGAACAGGGAAAATGGGTTAAACCTAGGGCTTCATGAGATAGCCTATTCGTACGATCTTCAGCCTTTCGGTTCAAAAAGGTATCTCTTCAAGAAAAGGTCAGGTAGGCACTCCTTAATGAGCACCACATCTTCTAGTGATAGGGGATGGAAAAATAGGATTTTCTTTGTTGATAGGGCATCCATTGGAGAAGGGAATGAGATATCAAGCAAATGGAACAAGGGAGGTACTTGAATTCCTAACTTTGTGACTTCCTATTCTTGAAATAAACTGAAATCGTAATTGTTCTTACCTCTTTTCAGATATTGACTGGGGAGAACTACTTCCACCGGCTGAGGACACCTTGGCCAAAATTGACGAGTTTTTCAGGCTTCCCTTGGATAAGAGATCTCCTAGGGGACTACTGGAGTCACCTCTGGTTTTTCCAGAAGATCAGAAAGCGTCAACTTCTGTCATTATGTCGACAGGTAAACATATTGTCTTTTCACTATAGTTTTACCAACTTGATGCGTTACATTTCTTGACAATATTCATATGTCAATGCAGTCTCCAAACCAGTTGTTTCAGGATCGGACTTTGATCTTGACGACATTGAGGCCATGTTTGATGAGCCCGCTCTTAAGATTGATATGAAACCTCCGCCTGTTCCTAAGAAGATCCCTATTTCAGATGAGAGCGTGGGGATTGGCTCCAGGGTGAGAAAGAGGAAGGCTATTCAAGAGGAGGTGATCGAGGTTGGAGATTTTTTTGAAGGAATGCCAGTGGGAGAATTCAAAAAGAAATGTATGAGTTTTGCAACAGGGGTAAGATGATACTGACCAGGTTTTAACTGTTTCAAAAGTTTTTTTTATAACACATTTTGATGTCAAGCTATTATTTTACAGGCTGTAGGGTATTTGGAGGATCTGGTAAAAGAAATGGAGACGCTGAAGAAAAAATCTAAAGTTGATATTGCTTTGCTTAAGAAGGAGAAGATAATATTAGAGAGCAAGGTGAAAGGACATGAGAAGAGCTTGGAGCAACAAGTCAAGTCATTGGAAGAGCAGGAGCAGACGGTGAAGGATTTATTGAGCAATTTGGCAAAAAGTGAGGAGGATCATCTTAAGGAGATTGCAGAAGTGAAAAGTTCTTGCAAATTGGCTGCTGCTAAAACCGTTTCCCAATGTAAGATTAAGATGATGAAGGAATTCCAGGAAGGGAAGGCCGATGATTGGGATATCAACAAGGAGTATGCCTACTTCTCCAAGCTGACGGGTGAGCCAATAGATGAGGGTGAGGTGTCATCAAGCCCATATGAAGCGATTGAAAAGGATTCAGCGGAAGTTGGAGAAGTTACCCCCAAAGCAACACCTGCGGCGAATGCCACCTGAAAAAGGTAAAATAACTTTGTTCTGGTCTTTTGATGGTATTACTGGGGTGGAATCCCTAAAGACAATTTTTAATTTTTGTTTGGTTGTGTAATAGGTCCATAAGGACCATAGACAATTTCTTTTACGTGTTGGGTTGGTCCAACACTTTTGCACTTTAACTTTGGTAGTTTGGATGTTTTTATGGTAACTTTAGTTTAGTTATGGTTTAGTAGTTTTCAAGCATGTCAAGGCTTGTTTCCTTTTGGATGAAATTTTTCCTTGGATGATCATTTGTTATACTCATAAGGTGACATGATAGTATGTCAAAACGGTAGGTACTTAAGATGACATGTATATGTCATAACCACAAGAATAATATGTAAGATCAATCATCTAACTGAGTGGGAATGGGTAAGCTATATGAGTTTACCCATATAGGCCCACCCCACACCTCAATTAAAGAGATAACTTGCGCTCCAGGCGAAGGTGTGATAATCTAACATCTTAAGAAAGAGGTAATTAACTCTTTAAACCTTAGAAGGGATTGTGTACCTTTACTTGAGAAGAGATGGCCAGTCTCTGACGGAGGAGAATTGGTTGTTCTTTGCATACTTTCAATATGTCCCCATGTATGCATGTCAACACCTCATAAGACAGAAACATGTTAAAACGGACTCCAACTAATGTTGACGCCTCTCCACTAGGTGCGTTAGTGACATCTTGATTTGCAGTGAAGTAAAGAAAAGTACATAGGAAAATGAAAGGTTACAAATAAACAAAGGATTATTCATACCTAGGAAGAGATGAGTTTAAGGGGAGTTTTTGTTTAGATGTAATACCTTTTAAGGTGAATGGCGTTCCAACTTCGTGGTATCATTTGGCCATCCAAGGTTGCCAGGCGATATGCGCCTTTCCTGGCCTGCGCATCTATTAGGTAGGGTCCCTCCCATTTTGGGGCGAGCTTGCCTGCATTGAGCTCTTTGGTATTTTGAAATGCCTTTCGTAGGACTAAGTCTCCTACTTGAAACCTTCTAATCCTGACGTTTTTATTGTACGATCGGGCTACCCTTTGCTGATATGCTGCCATCCGAACTTTGGCCATGTCCCTCAGTTCATCTACGGTATCTAAGTCATGTATCAAGATGTCTTTATTATGTTCAGATGTCAACAAACTGTATCTGGCCGTAGGTACAAGTACTTCTGCTGGAATAACTGATTCTGTTCCAAATACAAGTGAATAGGGGGTTTGACCAGTACTATTCTTAGATGTCATCCTGTCGGCCCATAGAACCATTGGTAACTCTTCTGCCCATCGTCCTTTCTTCTGGTTCAGTCTCTTTTTTAAGTTGCTTATGATTATTTTGTTGCTAGATTCTGCCTGTCCATTGGCTTGAGGGTGAACAGGTGAAGATGTCACCATCTTGACTCCCCAAGATGTCAAGAAATCTTGGGTTCTCTTGCTAATGAATTGAGAGCCATTGTCACAAATTATCTCTGATGGTATTCCAAATCGGCTGAATATATTTCTTTTGATAAAAGATATAACTTCTTTGTCGCGAACTTGTACGTATGCCTCAGCTTCTACCCATTTAGAAAAGTAATCTGTCATAGCTAGTAGAAATTGTGAGGACCCCGACCCGGAACCTACACGTGTCCCGATCTGGAGCGTCCTCAAACTAACCCAATTTTCCTTGACTTTTAAAACTTTGATTTAACTTTCAATCATAAACACAATTATCATAACCATTTCAAAATAACTCTACACCTTCCTACGATGGAGAAAGAGTTGACTAACTTTGAAAGTAAGAAACTGTTTTAGTTACAAAAAAAGTATCGGTTATAACATAAAATTAAGATTTATAAATACCAACTCCGTAGAGGAATTATACCAAAATACATTTTCTACGCCAACCTATATGTACCCCGACAATCCCAAAATACCACATCCGAACTCCTTTCCGTCCTCACTTGGCCGGTCCGCCTGTCTCAGGATCTAAAAACATTAAAGGGAGAGGGGTGAGAATAAATCTCAGCAAGCTATTATGAATGCAGCAATATGCCATATAAGATGCAACACATAACAAGTTGCATATAACACATTGGAAAAGCTGTAAACACCTTACATTACCTTGGTTTACCTTTTCCCGTCTGAACAATAGTCGTACAACATTGGGTATAATAATACTCCAATCTTAGGTGAGCTGCTTAAGCAATACTCACATCTTATAAGACCCATTTTTCAGGGAACCATATAAGATAGTAGCAACTCTGTAAGGCTTTTGGCTCAATACAGATGCTATACCCCAACCTGTGGCCACAGAAGGGGACGGTCACAGATATAACATAATCCGATCACATTAGGTCACAGTTCCATAATTGATCGTATTATGTTATACCCCCAAACATCAGCTGATTAACACATTATCAAGCACATAATAGTTACTTGAAACATAATCCACAAAAAGGGATAACAATATAGCAACATGGTAAAATATACTCATGTCCAACCAATCTCATAGTGCAACATTTATTCAACACACTATGCATAATATAACAATGTATATGAACTCAAGTAAGGCAAGGAAGTATCATCAATCCATCCTACAAGGTCATTATACAATAACACATAGCCTCTTTAAAGGTCCAAGTTAAATCTATCAAGTTGGGATCATATTTATCAAGTTACCAAACTAGGTTAACTAGCGTTTTCCAAGTAACATTTAAAGTACTTCCCCAATTCCATGTTGATCACTTAAGATGTCATTGTGTAGCCAAAGTATTCTACTTTAATCTAGGTTAAAGAGATTTCATTTTGGTTCAAGTTTAATTGGGTTTGAATAGCTCTAAAGTTGATGTAAAAAAACCAGGCCAGGGCACGACTCGTGCTCATTCCCTTAAGTCACTCAGAACGATTGGACCTCCTAGGTACGACTCGTGGTCACGATTTGGCCAAGGGCACGACTCGTGCCAAGGGGCACGACTCGTGCCTCGGCCCAGAACAGGTAGCAGCAGCAATATTGTAGAGGGATTCCCAAAAGCCAAGATTTATACTAATCTCCTCATAATTGGTGAACCTAAAAGGAATTCATAACTTTATTAACTTCATGCTAACCCATTTAATTCAAAGGTATCATGTCCTAAACTTAGATCATTACTAATTAGTTTTTTTTCCACCCAATTTACTATCATTTTTCAAGATTTCCATTCTAATCCAACCCAACCCATTTACTTCTACTATTTACCACTTTCATGAATAATAACATATTTCACAACTTCATCCTAAAGCATTTAAACCCAAAATGATATAAACCTAGATCATTTACCACATGATTTCCAATCCATTTTACTAACACATTTCAAGTTAAATCTTCTAAAACTAACTCCACCCATTTCTTACACTCTAAATCCACTTCCATGCACCTTAACATTTTTCCATGTCAATTTCCAATTTCTCAACTCCAAGAATAGTTCCAAAGCATTAAACAACCATCATATTAACAATAACAACATTTAGAGTTCATGAGCATTTAATGAAGGGAAGGGTCATAATAACTCACCTTAGGAAATAAGAGATGGATTAAGGATTTTCTTGGCTTGATCAACTCTCCTAGATGCACCCATCACAAAAGTACTCTTGAATTAGAAAATGGAGTAGAATTGAGTTCTCTAGGATTTTGGGAAGTAAAGCTTCAAGGTAAGGATTCCATGGGAGTTCTTGGGAGGTAGTAAGAAGAGAATGATTATGTAAAGGGAGGAGGATGAAGAGGTAAGGGAAGAGTATGGGGAGAGTATGGCCCTTTTTGACTAATGTGAAGAAGATGAGTGAAATAAGGAGGAGGGCATGGCCCCCCCCCCATGCCAAAATAATTCAAGGCTTCCACACATAAACAATTTGGTCCCCTAAATTCCAAGGTAGTGAAATTAAACCCTCTATTCTAATTTTCCTTTGCCCACACACATTAACCTCATTTCCATTCTTTATTTATTTTCTATTTTTATACTTTCCCCCAAAATGTTGTATTTAATGTCTCTTGCAGTCCTAAGATTTTAAAATCATTTCCCAACCATCTCATCTTAATATAAGAATTTAAAGACATAATTTGAGCACATAAAATTAACATCAATATCAAAAGCATATAATATTTTATTAAAACTAGTGCCTAGGGTTAGGGTCGTTACACTCACTCCCCCTTAAAGAAAATTCGTCCCGAATTTGACTGGTACTTTACCTAACTGTTCAACCCGCCTCGGTTACTCATGTATAACTCAGACTCCAATTCCCAAACAGTCTCTTCAATGTTGTGATTCCTCTCCAAGATTTCTAATTCCATTAACAATACGGTATCACAACCTAATGTTCCAAGAATACCATGCAATTATCACTAACCCGAATTTTCACGACCTCAATAAAAATATAAATAATTAAAAGTATTACAACTTATGTCACCAAATACATTACAATATTACATTAAAAACTCCAAATACTCTATAAGCTGCTCCAAGCCAGTTTATCAGTCAAATCACCTACCTTTTCTAAAGCTTCAAATGGATTAACAAACTTTGGCGCCAATTTACCTTAGGCCTTGCTTCACCAACCTCACCCCAACAAATTGGAGATCGATATTTTCTTCCCGAACCACACCCCATACGGTTTTATCTCAATGCTTAGAATGATAACTGCTAGTATACGCACTCACCCTCTGGGAACCATACATCCTATCGATTACTAACATCCATTGTACATGCCCGTAGCATATCCTCAACAATAAGTAATGATTCCTCAAATTTTCACAAGGTTAAATTTAATAGCATTCATACATTCCAAAAGGACCTTCCCCAATTGATGTCTATCCAATCCATTTAATACTATGGGGTTTATACAATCAAACTATCCCCTAACTTATATGAGGACTTGATCAAAGAATTTCATCACTATATACCTATATAATGAGTAGAATATACAACCAACTTTCTATGAATAAAACAACATACTCCTTTTTACTTCCAAGGTAACCCAATCACAAAATCCATCTTGATAATACTCTCAAGTTCAATCTAGAACTCTAAATATTT
Organism: Adenophora triphylla var. japonica; assembly: GCA_022495995.1. Taxonomy (NCBI): domain Eukaryota; kingdom Viridiplantae; phylum Streptophyta; class Magnoliopsida; order Asterales; family Campanulaceae; genus Adenophora; species Adenophora triphylla. Next base: position 12,672 of record JAFEMH010005145.1, on the reverse strand, counting down.
TAATAAATCTTCTAACATCAATATTCTATTTTCACATTTATGACCAAACCACCTTATGTCTTGACTCGTTTGAAACGAGTTATTTCAATTATCTTGTCCGCCATTCTCATAATACAAACATTAAACAACTGGCCATGGAATAATAAATATGGACATGCTAATAAGACCCTGATTCCATAAACAGAATAGTAATCGACCATACTTCACAGTTCAATGCTCCAATTATGTTCAGGTCCAGTGACAGATCAATATTCAAATCAAATGGTTGGCCACCCATAATGGAGCCGATCCAACTCCAATACAAAAACCAAGTCTACTGCGACCGTCACATTAATAACCCCACAATTTATCAAATCATTTCTCGGATCAAAACTTTAATACAATTAATCATTATGGGGGAACTAGGTTGCCTTTTTACTTGCTTCTGTACGAACTATATCTTTAAAATAACATGTCTTTCTAAAATTTACAACATCTTTCAGAATTACAAAGGGTATATAAAAAAAATCCATTGAGACTTGAATGGTTTATTTATTTAAAATCGTCCCATACCAGTTTTAATTAACTAAACCACTCAAAATTTTAAGAAATTTCAAAAGATTGATAAGCTAAACAAAACTAACTCGAGTGATTTAATTATCTACAACCGTCCCATACCAGTGGTAGATAATTAAATTACTCACAGATTTTAATGTACACAAAAAACGGTTCACTGACCTTATTAAATAAACTATCCCCGAAGGCACAATTGCTCATACCGAAGTTCAATATACAACCCAAAGTTTTAAAGCACATTTTAAACAAGTCTAACAAAATATTCTTGTTTGACCTCTATTTATAGTGTAGCCACCACTCATAATATTTATACTTAGTTAAATTATCCATAAGAAAACAAAATCTCGTAATACTAATACTATCTTCTATAAATAACACTAAAACATTCATTAAGATAATAAACTTGGTAAACCATCCTCAATTCCATAATTCCTCAAGTTGAAATTTCAACACTTTTACTTAATTTGAGTCATCTATTCCCTACCTTTGATATTGGTATCGTACTTAGTAACAACTTATTGCATACATCAAGTTTCCTATCAACTACCATGATTTCCTAATAAGAAAATAGAGTTGAAACTCACATAGATCAATCATCCCCGAATTACAATTAAACCTTAACAGTGTAAACTAACTTACCTCTCGATAACCATCAAAAACTCAAAATCCGTATAACGTCAATACTTTCCCAAGCATCACACCAATTCCTGAAGTGGATCATATAAGTCACAATTAACTATATTTATTATACCTCTTCTCATTTACCCTAGTTACTTCTCCATAACCAATACACAATCACAAATCATAAAGTTCACACTAGATACAAATGTTGTCTTAAGTATATCCTTTAAAATAATTATTCACTATAATTGTAACACCCCGAAAATTCAACTAATAACCATTGAGTATTCTACTAGTTTCTAAAATCAGTCATACAAATCATCAACAAGTGATAACGAATACTTATTCTTCACAGTTACCTATTTGAGATCTCTCCAATCTATAAATAACCACCAAGTATCATCTTTTCTAAATATAGTACTAATTTATTCTTACGGAGATTCGCTAAGCTAATTATCTTCTTTATCAAATAATTTCCCAAGTTGAATCATCAATTCTATTATCCCAATTAGTGTCATCTATCTAGGGATCCGAATACCAAAATAGTACCTTATCTCAACTCAAAGCCTCAATATCCTGGTATGATACCTGATGGAAACCTAATTTGAAACTCACATGGAAAACACCACTTAATCAACTTATAGGATGATATCACCTACAAGAATATCTGATTTCCTATTCAAATTAGTAGCAAGAACACAATCAATCTCTCGTTAGAGAATATACTTATAGCACATAAGGAAAATATATGTCAGTTCTATAAGAACTCGTACTCGCGATATCTTATAAATCATAAAATCCCACTTAGACTATCACTTTCAATACTAGTCTCATATATCTAGTCTCCACCACGAGACACCAATGTATAAATACTCACTCAAGTTATACATCCATTAACCACTCTTAATTAGGCCATATACCTAACCTCAACTAAGAGTTCACCAATTCATTTACCACCGGTACATGAGATAATTCAAGGGTCTTTTACTTAAATATAACACATAACCCAAATGACCTTCACATTCCTTAGGCTCTACTTTTGACATTTACGTATATATGACATAATAGCAAATAATGACTTATCCGCCTCAATCACACACGGAGGCAAATCAAATATAGATAAGGAGACTCTCTTCTTGCGACAGTCCTCCCCAAACACAACAACTACTCAATCAATTCAGGTCAATATAACAATAATTCACGGATTGTTATATCTACCATATCCACCGGCAATCCATGCCCACTTAATCACAATTACCATGATAATTAAGAATGATTCGAGGTACTCTCCCATAAGAGTAGAACCTCCAGCACATAAGGCAACTCTTGGGTCAATTATGCAAATAAAAGAGAAATATAATGCCACATGAGAACGAAATGAACGTGAATCTAGAAAAGTATGACCCCTAACTCCGGAGACAGGTAATATACCTCAAATGATTGTGGAGGAATCTATCTCTCCATATTGCTCACATTTCCTTGATTCTTTGGTTGGTCATTATCATTTTCTGTCATTTGAACAATTTCCTGCATTAAACCCTCGACGTCAGTTATCACACACTCTCACTCAGCTAGACTCTACCCGAGAACTCTAACCGAGCTTTGATACCAACAGTGAGGACCCCGACCCGGAACCTACACGTGTCCCGATCTGGAGCGTCCTCAAACTAACCCAATTTTCCTTGACTTTTAAAACTTTGATTTAACTTTCAATCATAAACACAATTATCATAACCATTTCAAAATAACTCTACACCTTCCTACGATGGAGAAAGAGTTGACTAACTTTGAAAGTAAGAAACTGTTTTAGTTACAAAAAAAGTATCGGTTATAACATAAAATTAAGATTTATAAATACCAACTCCGTAGAGGAATTATACCAAAATACATTTTCTACGCCAACCTATATGTACCCCGACAATCCCAAAATACTACATCCGAACTCCTTTCCGTCCTCACTTGGCCGGTCCGCTTGTCTCAGGATCTAAAAACATTAAAGGGAGAGGGGTGAGAATAAATCTCAGCAAGCTATTATGAATGCAGCAATATGCCATATAAGATGAAACACATAACAAGTTGCATATAACACATTGGAAAAGCTGTAAACACCTTACATTACCTTGGTTTACCTTTTCCCGTCTGAACAATAGTCGTACAACATTGGGTATAATAATACTCCAATCTTAGGTGAGCTGCTTAAGCAATACTCACATCTTATAAGACCCGTTTTTCAGGGAACCATATAAGATAGTAGCAACTCTGTAAGGCTTTTGGCTCAATACAGATGCTATACCCCAACCTGTGGCCACAGAAGGGGACGGTCACAGATATAACATAATCCGATCACATTAGGTCACACTTCCATAATTGATCGTATTATGTTATACCCCCAAACATCAGCTGATTAACACATTATCAAGCACATAATAGTTACTTGAAACATAATCCACAAAAAGGGATAACAATATAGCAACATGGTAAAATATACTCATGTCCAACCAATCTCATAGTGCAACATTTATTCAACACACTATGCATAATATAACAATGTATATGAACTCAAGTAAGGCAAGGAAGTATCATCAATCCATCGTACAAGGTCATTATACAATAACACATAGCCTTTTTAAAGGTCCAAGTTAAATCTATCAAGTTGGGATCATATTTATCAAGTTACCAAAGTAGGTTAACTAGCGTTTTCCAAGTAACATTTAAAGTACTTCCCCAATTCCATGTTGATCACTTAAGATGTCATTGTGTAGCCAAAGTATTCTACTTTAATCTAGGTTAAAGAGATTTCATTTTAGTTCAAGTTTAATTGGGTTTGAATAGCTCTAAAGTTGATGTAAAAAAAACAGGCCAGGGCACGACTCGTGCTCATTCCCTTAAGTCACTCAGAACGATTGGACCTCCTAGGTACGACTCGTGGTCACGATTTGGCCAAGGGCACGACTCGTGCCAAGGGGCACGACTCGTGCCTCGGCCCAGAACAGGTAGCAGCAGCAATATTGTAGAGGGATTCCCAAAAGCCAAGATTTATACTAATCTCCTCATAATTGGTGAACCTAAAAGGAATTCATAACTTTATTAACTTCATGCTAACCCATTTAATTCAAAGGTATCATGTCCTAAACTTAGATCATTACTAATTAGTTTTTTTCCACCCAATTTACTATCATTTTTCAAGATTTCCATTCTAATCCAACCCAACCCATTTACTTCTACTATTTACCACTTTCATGAATAATAACATATTTCACAACTTCATCCTAAAGCATTTAAACCCAAAATGATATAATCCTAGATCATTTACCACATGATTTCCAATCCATTTTACTAACACATTTCAAGTTAAATCTTCTAAAACTAACTCCACCCATTTCTTACACTCTAAATCCACTTCCATGCACCTTAACATTTTTCCATGTCAATTTCCAATTTCTCAACTCCAAGAATAGTTCCAAAGCATTAAACAACCATCATATTAACAATAACAACATTTAGAGTTCATGAGCATTTAATGAAGGGAAGGGTCATAATAACTCACCTTAGGAAATAAGAGATGGATTAAGGATTTTCTTGGCTTGATCAACTCTCCTAGATGCACCCATCACAAAAGTACTCTTGAATTAGAAAATGGAGTAGAATTGAGTTCTCTAGGATTTTGGGAAGTAAAGCTTCAAGGTAAGGATTCCATGGGAGTTCTTGGGAGGTAGTAAGAAGAGAATGATTATGTAAAGGGAGGAGGATGAAGAGGTAAGGGAAGAGTATGGGGAGAGTATGGCCCTTTTTGACTAATGTGAAGAAGAGGAGTGAAATAAGGAGGAGGGCATGGCCCCCCATGCCAAAATAATTCAAGGCTTCCACACATAAACAATTTGGTCCCCTAAATTCCAAGGTAGTGAAATTAAACCCTCTATTCTAATTTTCCTTTGCCCACACACATTAACCTCATTTCCATTCTTTATTTATTTTCTATTTTTATACTTTCCCCCAAAATGTTGTATTTAATGTCTCTTGCAGTCCTAAGATTTTAAAATCATTTCCCAACCATCTCATCTTAATATAAGAATTTAAAGACATAATTTGAGCACATAAAATTAACATCAATATCAAAAGCATATAATATTTTATTAAAACTAGTGCCTAGAGTTAGGGTCGTTACAGAAATACTCTTCCACCTGGTGCCCTGGGTAATTTTCCTACGATGTCCATTCCCCAAACCATAAACGGCCATGGCGACAGGATAGGATGTAGTAGTTCAGCTTGTTGGTGCAGGATGTCCCCATGTCGTTGACAGGAGTCACATTTCTTTGCGTAGTCAGCAGCGTCTCTTTTCATTGTGGGCCAAAAATAGCCCATTCTAAGAGCCTTGGTATGCAGACTTCTGCCCCCAGTATGATTTCCACATTGTCCTTCATGCAGCTCCTTTAGAACCTGATGAGCTCGTTCTACCTCTAGACATCTTAAGTAGTGACCTGCATCAGATTTTCTAAACAGAAGGTTATCAATAAGTAAATACTTAGATACTCTTACCCTAAAGGCTCTAGCATTTTTCTCCTCGGCTGGGATCGTATCATCTAAGAGATACTTGATAATAGGAGCTGTCCAAGAGATTGCTGCTGGAGAGGGAGGTACGTCGACATCTAGAGCGAACAGCTCAAGATGATCAATTGCTGGGATGTCAATATGTATAATTGGGATACTTGTCTGTGAAATGCTTTTGAAGGCTGAGCCCAAGTTTGCCAGAGCATCTGCTTGAGAATTTTCTTCTCGTGGAATTTGTTCCAAGGAAAATGATTTGAATTTGGACGAAAGAATTTTTACGATTTCCAAATATGTCGTCATCTTTGCATTTTTCGCTATGTAGGATCCGTTGTAATGGTTAACAATTAGCAAAGAATCCATAAACACCCAGATATGCTTGACATCTAGGTCCTGGGCTGCTGTTAAACCTGCGATTAATGCCTCATATTCTGCTTCATTATTAGTGGCCTTGAAACTGCAACTGATGGATTGTGGTATTATGTCCCCTTGTGGCGATTTTAGTACAACACCAAGACCTGTACCTCTCATGTTAGAAGCACCATCTGTGTAGAGAGTCCAGATTTTCAGGATGTCATCATCTTGAAGTTGTTGTACTTCCAATTCCACCTCTTGTTGCATGGTTGGACTAAAATCAGCCACAAAATCAGCTAGGGCTTGAGATTTTATTGCAGTTCTGGGCTCATATTTAATGTCATACGTGCTTAATTGTACGGACCATTTCGCCATTCGACCTGACATCTCTGGTTTTCTCATAACATTCTTAATAGGATAGTTAGTACGTACAATTATAGTATGTGTTTCAAAATAGTGCCTTAATTTAATAGAAGCAGTTATTAAAGCTAAAATTAACTTCTGTAAATGGGAATACCTGGTTTCCGCGTCTAAGAGTGTCTTACTTATATAGTAGATGGGTTGCTGATTACCATCTCGTTCTGTCACCAAGACTGCGCTTACAGCGCCTTCTGATACTGCTAGGTAGATGTAAAGATGTTCCTCCTCCTGAGGTTTAGCCAATAATGGAGGTGTCGACAGGTAAGTTTTGAGCTCCTGAAAGGTTTCTTCATGTTGGTCCTCCCACTGGAACTTCTTGTTCTTCCTCAAGATAACATAGAAAGGTTTGCATCGATCCGAGGATTTTGAAATGAACATGGTGAGTGCAGCAATCTTTCCTGTCAATCTTTGGATGTCCTTGACAGATTGAGGTGACGACAGGTTGATAATAGCACGTATCTGTTCTGGGGCAGCTTCAATGCCTCTTTTAGTAACCATATAACCCAAAAACTTCCCTGCCTTCATTCCAAAGTTGCATTTAGCTGGATTAAGTTTCATATTGAAACAATCCAAGATGTCGAAGGCCTGAGATAGGTTGCCTATGTGATCTTCGGCTTTCTTGGATTTTACTACCATGTCGTCAATATATACTTCCATTGTGTCCCCAATCTGATCTTTGAACATTTTGTTGACGAGCCTTTGATATGTTGCACCTGCATTTTTTAGTCCAAAAGGCATAGCAATATAACAATAGATACATGTAGGTGTTATGAAGGCGGTGTCCTCTTGGTCAGATGGTTCCATCTGGATTTGTTGAAATCCCGAGGATGCATCCATGAATGTGAGGAGCTCATGTCCGGAGGTGGCATAAACTAACGAATCTATGTGTGGCAAAGGGAAAGGATCTTTTGGACAGGCTTTATTCAAGTTGGTGAAGTCAACACAGACCCGCCATTTCCCATTCTTCTTCTCAACCACAACCACGTTTGCTAACCATCTTGGATAATCTACCTCTCGTATCATGTTGGCTTTGAGTAAGCGCTCTACTTCTTCCTTGATGATCTGGTTTCTTGTTTCTGCAAACTTCCTACATTTCTGGTGCACTGGTTTAAAACTAGGATCTATGTTAAGTTTGTGAGTGATGACATCTTTGCTGATACTTGTCATGTCATCATGTCTCCAAGCAAAACTTTTTATTCTGCTTCTTAATAGGTCCACAAGCTTCTCTTCTATATCTGATGGGATGTCAGTGCCAATAAGTACCTTGATGTCCGGGTTGGAAGGGTCTAGCAATATTTCTTTCACATCATCCTCCCTAGCTTCCAGGACTTCACGTACATTCATCTGTAATTGCTATGCTTGTTTTGGAGATGTCGACGCCTTCATTGAAGTTTTATAACATTCCTTGGCCACCTGTTGATCACTGTATATCTTAGCGACACCCTAAGGTGTTGGAAACTTCACACACTGATGGTAAGTGGAGGGTACAGCCTTCATTCCATGAATTCACGGTCTTCCAAGGATGACGTTGTAGGATGTTGCACAATCAATTATGCAGAACCGTTCCATGGTGTTGAGGCCCTTTGATTATATTGGAAGCTTTATCTCCCCCACCGTTTCTTTGACTTCACCACTGAAGCCTACCAACACTGTGGATTTCTTGATGATCTCCGATTCTGGGATGTTCATTTCCTTAAGGGTACCCAACATAATAAGATTGACAGAGCTACCCCCATCAACCAGGATGCGCTGGATTGTACAATTGGCAATCTGCAAGGAAATAACTAGGCCGTCGTGATGAGGTTCCAGCAAGTTATCTCGATCACTCACATCAAAGGTGATTGGATCCTGGCAGGGTGTCGACATCCTGGGCTATCTTTCTGGCTTCTCCTCTTTTGACTCCTTAGCATGTCATTTTGCGGCAGAATAGGATGTGCCACATATTTTTGAACCTCCACTAATGAAATTGATCACCTTGGTTGATGCTGGGGGAGAAACTGGTCTTTCGGCTTCATGAGGAGCTTCCGCACTTTCAGCCTTCTTCTTTCTGGGTCCCAGTAACTCCTTAAGATGTCCCTTCGAGAGCAGGTAACTGATCTCCTTTCTTAGTGCGATGCAATCTTCAGTAACATGCCCAAAGTCTTCATGGTAACCTGTTCGGTCGAAACCTAACGGTTTATTTAATTCCGCAAGCGCACGGGCTATTGTAATATAGCGGGTGCAAGTACGGGTCGATCCCACAGAGACAGGGTTTACTTAAGGGATATTTTTGTCTTTAGAAAATATAGAAAGGATTGGGGGTAGATAAAATTTGTTTTAGAATAATAGAGAGAGCATAAACAGAAAATACTTTAATTGAAATCTTATAAAAACGAAGCATTCTCGGGATTGGAAATCATACACATAATCTTATTCATCAAATTGTCATTGTCTTAGAAATAAAAGGTTTTCATAAAAAGCAAGGATGGTATGTTAGGCCTACGCTATTTCGGGCTAAGACAATAGCGTTTGTATTCTTCACTAATTATGTCCTAACTGTTTGAGAAATCCGTTTATGTTTGCCCCCGCCCTGTCACAAACGGGCATTCCGCTTATCTCTAGCTGACCATAATTAGTAAGAATCCATTAAGGACGGAAGTCAACATACTTTCCATTAAAGGAACATCCCTAGGCCATCAACTACTCTCGTGATCAATGAACCTAGTTTCTTTATATGGTTCCGTCAATCGAGATTCTCCGCTAGGTACTTCTCTCAATTGACTGAATCATACAAATTGGATATCGCCAAAATGTAAGGCATTTAGAGAATAATATAAAGAGATTGTTTTAGATGAAGAAAGAAGACAAGACTAAACATTTTTTAATGATGAATAAGAATGCTTTTGAGTTTCCAACCCCAAGAATATGGGGGATTACTCACAAGCCATTAATGACATAAAAGCATAAATAGAGATTGAGTAAGAAAGACTTATGATTGCTGAGAATGATGCTTCACTTTTATTGCTTTTCCTCCAAAGGGATTCCAAGAACAAATAATGACTTTGATCTTCAAGCTTCTTTGGATAATTGTTGTTACAAATCTTTGTATCTTCTCTCTATTTAATATCAGTAGTTTCTCTCTCTAAGAATTCGTATCTAAGACTGATTACAAGGGTCCTATTTATAAATGGAAGGAGACTCTTCAATTGGGTGCCATCAAAAGGTGCCTTTACATCTGCAGTCACGACTTGAGCGTACGGCCCGTGTCAAGGATTTTGCACGGCCGTGTCCTCTTTGGCGCCAGATTTGGATTTGAATTTGAAGACTTGCACGGCCAGCTCCGTATATAGCCGCACGGCCGCTCCAAGGTTAGCACGGCTAGGTCCTTTCAGTGCTCGGCCACTCCATGGGCCAAGATGACCGGCCATGGCCTAAGTTGCACGGCCGCTCCTGGTTTTGCTGCACGGCCGCTCCGACTGGTTTTCAGCTTGGAGTGCTTATTTGCTTGGTGTTCCTTCATCTTTTTGGACCAAGATGTCCATGTATCCTTTGTATATATAAAATGAACCTAAAACCTGTCTTTAAATGCAAGAAGTATACCAAAAGCGTAAAATCTAGAAAATATGAAAAAAGAACTAAAAAGTATATGAAATGAAATGAGAAATGATGTTTTATGCAATAAAAAGTATATAAATCTAAGGATAAATGACTATATAATAGTCACTTATCAAACTCCCCCACACTTAAGCTTTTGCTTGTCCCCAAGCAAACTTAAAATAAAAATACGGAGAGGAAGAAAAAAAAAGCAAGATTGATCCCTCGGAAATAAAGTAGCAAGCCCTTAAATGCCCTTTAGATAATGCCTTTATCTTTTTAATCATATTTTGAATACCTTTAAAAATTTATTTTTAGGAAAATATTTTAGGGATATTTTAAAGAGATAAAATGCAAGACAATAACCTAATATAGCATATATAGAATTTTGACCAAGTAAAGCATGCTAGAAGGAAGAATCTTTTAGATTTATTTCTTGGTAGAAAAAAGGCTGTCACTTTTTAGAGTGATTTTTTAGAAAAGATGAATTTTATTTCTTTAAGACGTACAAGAGAAGGTATAAACATCTATTCACAATTTAGAAGTTCCGAAGAATTGTATTACATTCTTTGAATCACAAGGGTGAAAAATGGATGATGGTAGTGGAAAAATCTCATCAAAGTTAAACAAATTTATCTTATTTTTGCACGTGTTATATTTTTGCAAAAGACCTAAGTTATTTTTGATCCTTTCAAGTAGGAGACACTGTGGCTGCAAACCCCATGTTCCTAATACTTAGATCAAGAATACTTTTGGATATTACTCCCGTTTGGCAAGGAAGCATCGTCGCAGCGAACGCCGTGCCCCGAGTTACTTAGGAGATAATATGATTCTTTTTGCTTTTAAGGCTTGGTGACAATTGTCACTCTTTTATCAATAAGATAGAAGTGTTTTACTTTGACTTGATTTGAAAAATGGAAGGATGGAATTTATGAAAGGGTGTGATTCAAGGGAAGCAATCAAAAAGGTGCTTCTAAAAAGGGAATAAATATCTAATAAAGATAAAAAATGTACAATCTTAAAGGAATATATTCAAAATTTGCATAAATAACCAAGCATAAAAGAATTCCTTTCTAATCAAATGTATTTTCCTTGATGAGATTCTATATTGTGCTATACCAACTTATGAGGCTTTCAATTATTTCCTAAAAAGATCCCTTATACTTTTCCTTTTTATAGATTTCTAAGTGAATAAAAAATATGAGAGGAAAGGTAAAGGCATTTATACTAGGGCAAATGGCAAGCATAATGATAATGATTTTTGATCATCATAGGGATTTAATTTTTTTATTTATTTTTTATATATACTATTATACATGCGTAAAAAAAAAAATGCAACTAAGTAAAAAATTATACTAGAAAGCGATTAAATCTATCCTAGAAAGCAAGTAAAATTTAAAAACTAGAGAAGCGTAAAAATAAAAGCGAAAATATAAAAGGATAGATTTACCCCCCACACATTAAGGAAATGAACATTGTCCTCAAATGTTTCAAAGAACAATGCTAAATCTAGGGGGAGTAAAGAAAAACTTCACTCAAAATGGCGGTGCCAGGAAAGTCATCCCAATGGTTAGACTCCATAGTTGTAGATGGAGTTACACTTGCCTTTGAATCGTTTCCCAGCACGATTTTGTATATCATTCCGGAAATAATAAGAAATTCATTGTTGAAAGCGTCGAACCGATTTATCATTTGATTATTTTGAAAGTTCGATTCGATCAGTAAACCTATCATTGAAATCCGGTGGACAATGGATGGTTCGGGTTGTATGTTGCTCTCCTTCTCCTTCTTCTTGCTTCCTCCTCTTGGTTTGCTTGGCTTGATTGGCCCTCCCGTGATTCATGGAAATTGGAAAGATCCATGTTGGGTGTTGATAAGTTTGGGCAAATGGGAGGATGGAACTAGGCAAAACAGCTTGATGTAGGGCGTTTTACCCGGCCCTACCAACCAATTGTACTCTCCATGTCCTCTATCTGAAATCATTTGCACCTTACCCGTAAGGTTGGAATATCCAACTTTGTAGTAACCCGAAACCGCAACTTCATTGGCGGGCACCACAAACCCAAAATGGTTAGCAAACAAAGTAACAATACCACCCAATATGGATCTCTCCATTGAAAGTTGGAGAGACGATATCACTAAATAGCACTCAATCAAGAAAATGACTCCAAATTCACCTTCCTATGAGCCTACTCACCATGAGACCATAACAAAAACAACTCCTTCTTGTTCACTGTTCCCTTATCTTCCCTTGCAAAAAGCTGTACATGCATAGAATCCGCTGCATAATCCGGAGAACGGGATGAATAATAGATGAGGGCTTTTGCGGTTCTAGATTTAAAAGGATGGAATTTCTCGGTTATTTGCTCCCAAAACACATTCTCCCTAAATTCTATAGGAAAATTGGTTTCAAAGTTGGTGAAAGCCAAGGCCAACCCAAAATTCTATTTATGTCGAAAGGAGGTAAGATGAAACTCCTCCCACCAAGCCTGAAAAATACAAATGTATCAAATTGGTATGGCTCCAGGTACTTCCACAAATTTCTGTTGGTAAATTCCTTCCTCATAGGTGCTACAAGAATTCCAAAGTAATTCTCTCGTAAGT